>JALIZH010011347.1:0-16163 GCA_030522465.1 Rhipicephalus appendiculatus
TAGTTATATGGTTTGGGCTGACTGTACCTCAGCTGTGACCATTTTTAGAAAAATCTGCTACAGTTACAGCACTGTTTCTTGCACAGCGCTTTCAAGACATTTATCTATTTCATCAACGTAGCAAATTAATGTCCCACTTCAACTTTATTGCTGATTAGCTTTTGAAAACAGCCGAATTCAAAAACTTTCGATGCAGACGGTCCTGTAACTATTCACTAGGGAAAGGTTATTTTCGGGCGTATATAGAGGACAAGATTTTCTGTCCGAATGTTTAATTTCATCAATGCACGCGCGCTCCCTTTTTAATTATGTTGATTAAATTGGGCGATATTCTCAATACATGGACCTACCTTGGCCCATTTTTGTGGAAAACTAGTGAAGTTCTCTGGCTGAATTTGCACCTAGTTAAAATAGAGCCCCCCGATTTATTTCCTCAACGTAGCATATTTCAATAGAGTTAGCAGAAATGCCAAACGAAGCCCGTAAATTGTCCTAATTTATCGTGCCGCAAAACGTCAACAAACCATGTCTTTAGCTAACTTGCACGTGACGTCACGGACAAGTTCTCTGCGCTGGGTACCTGAATTTGGCGGCCACCGTGACTTTTTATCGCATTAGAGAGTGTCAGTGCAGGGGAGGACAGGGGGGTCGTTCGCTCCCTGCGTTCTTTTGTACTCTCCCCGCTTTCTTCTGTTCGCCAGCCGTGCCAAGGGGAACACAAAGGATTGGAGGGGCACTGTTTCTTGCCCCGCAAGTTTTTTTTTTATCTGGGGTTTGACGTCCCAAAACCGCGATATGATTATGAGAGACGCCGTAGTGGAGGGCTCCGGAAATTTAGACCACCTGGGGTTCTTTAACGTGCACCTAAATCTAAGAACACGGGCCTCAAGCATTTTCGCCTCCATCGAAAATGCAGCCGCCGCGGCCGGGATTCGATCCCGCGACCTTCGGGTGAGCAGTCGAGCGCCATAACCACTAGACCAGCGTGGCGGGGCAGCTCCGCAAGTTCGAGCAGCTGTTTACGCAGCATCTCAACCCCATGGTACCTGAAGATGGCGACCGCAGTGACGTATGTGCAAGTTAAGTAGAGCGGAGCCCGTTAAACAGCGTGTCTCCGCTACGCGATAAGCGCGTCCTGCAGGACAAAAAATAAAGTTTTTACATTCCATTCCGCGTCACAAAATGGCAATCTACGGCACTACGCTTCTGTTCACATGATATTTCTGACGGTGTGATGTGTTGGGCAGACAGATACGTGGCCGCCATGGGTATTGTTCGCACCGAAGTGTATTTTCGACTGCGAAAAGGAATTCTAGAAAAATCCAGGATGATTTCCGGCGCAGGTAGCTGTATTGGTCGGCGATACATACGAAAACATTTCGGGGGGGGGGGGGGGGGGGGCTGACAGCATGTAGCTGAAATATGCGACCATGCAGTAGTGCGCCACGCAGAACGTTAGGATATTTTTTAGAGGCGAAGCACCTTAATGGGGCCCTGCAACACATTCCCAAGCAGCCACAGAATGGTTTCACTAAAGGAGCCTATTTTCTCACGAATTCACCGCCGCAAAAATTTTTGGAATCCGTCCAGTACGAACGGAGTTACAAACATTTGTCGCACGCTGCAATTGCATTCTCTTCTCTCGTGCCGACGAAAGCGCTGGAAGCTAAGCAAGGACGGATGGCACGCGGGAATAAAATACATCGCGCGCGCATCGTGATTTTGAGCCCTTTTTCTCTTTTTTTGTGTCTTCAAATGGGCGGCTTTTCAGTGCGATAGCCCGCGCACGCGTGGACAAGTCGCAGCCCCCGCGGCGGCCCCAGTAACGACCGAGCACGCCATGCTCAAATCAGCCAATGGCTGTGACGCAGTGATTTTTGAGTCTGTAGCGTCATTTGTCGAGGGAAGAGAAAGCGATTTTAGCTGACATTGAGAATTTATTGTAAACTCCAGGCCGCGTGCTGCGCTACAATATTTGGCGCGCCTGTTCTAGGGAGCCTCCACTACCGATCGGCAGCGTTTTCTGACCATGCTCACAAAGTGTTGCAGGGCCCCATAAAGGACCCCTGACAGCGAAAGTTTTGTTTGCGACTTTTTTACAGTAATTTGTAGCTTTGCGTCTGGTAATGCCGAAATTGAATCGTAAATGCTCTAACGCATCGTATAATAATGTTAGCGTCGTTAATTGAGAACGATTTTTCTTCATTTCGAAACGCCCGCCTAAATACCATAAGAAACTAGCGCCCCACAGCGGGCCAGCGCCTGAGACTACATGCGCTCAAGCTTCGGTGACGCTGAACGCGCCGTTTTCAAATAGGGGGGTCCCGCGGGCGGTGAATAATGAAACGATGTGGGTGCTTTGAGCTTGTCCCCCCTCAGGAAAAAGAAAAGCATTTCTGGCGTAAGCAGCCAAAACCACCTTGAGAGTAGCCCGACAAACAAAGCGAGAAGGGTGACGAACAATAGTCCTCCCCGTGTGCCAGTCGGGGTATTGTGCGCGCCCCGAAAACGTTCTCTGACATCGACAATACTTGCTTGACCTCTGCAACGTCACGAGGGGAGCCTCTGTCTACATCAAACTGCACAAAATGTCGATTGCACCTGAATACTCGGACGAGCACTGACTTTTACTTTAAAACCAAATTAAAATATCTTACAGGCAACGCTCGTCCCTAACAATCGGTCAGAAGTGCCCCCGCATGCAGGAGTCTCAAACAAAACAAGCATCTCGAATTTCCAAATTTGGTGTGAGGGGTCCTTTAAAGACCCCACATTGTCCATAAACCGCCGTCCGGCGTCTACAGCAGATGTAGCGCAGGTGTACGTGAACAAACCGAAACATCTGTGAACAACAAAAAGGTTATCGAGAGGCAGTTCAACAGAACAAGCAAAATAAAAGGCTACAACACCGTAAAAACACGGACATTTAACCACCCATCAATTAAAGCATATGACAGAACAAAAGGTTAACAAGAACAAAATAAAAGGCTGTTAACCAAAACAAAAGATGGGACCACGATTCACGATCCGATGCACACTGCTTCGCCCCATCATCAGCATTCACTTCATAGATTTGCTTGGATTTTTTTTGTGCTCATACTCTTTATCGCATGATTTCAACCATGAAAATTCTGCTCTCGTCCCCCCATGTGTTTGCCAGTTTACCAGTGGCATTTCTTTTAAGCTATTGTTTTCCTTGACTCTCCTTCAAAAACGGTGTGGCTTTTTTCCCCTTCTTCTGAGGTCTAAACATTCTTCCAAAGATTACATACGTGCTGCAACACTTTGAAGAACCCCGCCGCTCTCAACCATTAACTGCCTGAAAACTTCCTTGCTTAGTGATTGTCACAGTAGTATAAAGTTCATAGCATTCGGACAATAAAAAAAAATGCTGACCTCATCAGTCTTTCCACTCAAGTTTGATACTGTTATGAGTGATGTTCCATTTATGTCAACATTCTTGCAATGCGTTGGAGTTCTAGCGAACCTTACTATAAAAGGAAAAAAAAATAGATGAGGGCCTGAGGGTTAATATCGACGATGTGCCCCTGACGTCCACACCAGTGACGCGACAACGGCAAATCCCTCCCGAGACCAGCTATGTCACTTCAGTTAATGTATCACCTGCCCAGACTAATATGGACACCACTGGCACCACATACCAACCAGAAGAGTCAACTTGGACCCTGGACTCCATGCTGGATGAGCATGATAAGTAAGCGGGCTTTGATTGTTCTACATTAACCCTAGTGTCGCTATATACGGTATGGACGAAATAGAATTTCCCAGCATAAGTTTGCTTAAGTGTATTATGGCAAACATAAATAAGTATGAAGAGCCCTTGCATTCACATTGTAAGACTCACGCGGCACTCTAAAAAGTTAACGGAAGCAACTGCTTGTATGTCATTAGTGCGTGCTTGGATGGTAAGCAATATTGCCTACAGAAGCATGGTAATCGCACAAAAAGAAATGACTGCACAGCCTTTTTATACAATATCATGGTTTAGTGAGAATTCAAATTTTGCATATTCTTTTTCAGAGGCGGTGTGCACACGGGAGAGGCTCAGGTTATTACATCATCTTTCATACAGGTCTGATGGTGCTCTTGAAACTGTGCAACACATGCATGCCTCTCCAGTGCCTGCACTGTCAAGCTTCGGCACTCTGAAACATGCATCACAGCAAGAACCGAGTACCCTAACACACAGACATGCACAGAAAAAGATTACGTTTCACGATAAACACTAATCTATCAGAAGTTAAGAAATAAAGGTACCTCACACGTATGGGCCCGAGAAAGGTGCCCAGCGAGAAATTTGTCCTTCACAGTGAATTCATCCAAAATACATTGCTGATCCCTTCTGTCAAAGGAATCGGTATAACACGAAAGTGAAACGTGTCTTCACAGCGGTAGTTGAGCGTTTAATGTGCATTGTTTCGACACAGGGGCGAAGGAATGAGTGCTAGAGCAACAAATTGTAATGTCACGCGAAGAACGGCAAGCAGCTCGAAACTTGCTGCGTGCACCTCAAGCAGAAAGGACGCACGAGATGATCATACACAGGACGAGCGCGGACAAATTGTCACAGCTCGACACCTAAAGCGCGCTTCTCTAACACAAACAAAGACGCACGAAACGAAGGCACAAGTATATAAGCAGGACGAGCGCGAACAACTGTCCACAATTGTTACTTCGTGTGTGAGCAGCGTGCTCCTTTCGTAAACGCGGCCGCTGCGGCGAGCGAAGTGGCCTTCTTACACTCAAAGCAAACTTGCGGTGGACACAGAAGGCGTACAAAGCGCCCCAATGCCCCGATCACAACATAAGCGCGCGTGCACGAGCGAGCCCCGTGGAGGCGCGCGCTCATCGCAGCGAGAGGCGCGACGACCTTGACGACTTTTAGAGCGCGCACTCTGTGCCACTTTCGCGCCATCTTGCTAGTGATGACGAAAACCCGCTGAAGTCGACGAGCTCTGAGGTACCGCCAACGGTATATGGCGTATATAAATAGCTTGCCGTTAGCTAGTTAAGGTACGTATGGACCTTTTTAACGGGCGAGGAGGACAGGTCTGGCAACAGCGCTTTCCTCCTTTCTGGCTCGTGCTCGCTGGCTTGGAGTGCGTGTGTTGACGCTGGGATGTGTGTCATTGTCGAGGAATTTTTGCGTGTTGTAGGTCAACTTGCGGAATCTTTTCTTTTTCATTGCCATGCCGGCAAGTAATATGTCAACAGGGAACCACTGTGCTTTTTTTGGGTGTAGTAACAACTACAGAAAAAAGGAAACTTCTGTCGGGAGAAAATGCGAAGTGCATCACCAGACACGGAGTCTCTTTGCGGCTGCGGACTCTTCAAGTTAAATCGTTTTCCTGTTGACGAGGAGCAGCGGCGTTTATGGCTTGCAAGCTTAAATAGGAAAACTTTGTGCCTTCCGCGTGTTCTCGGGTATGTTCAGAACACTTCCTTTCTGGCGAATGAAGCGCAATGGTCTTCCCCGATCGACGTGCTACCGATGCTCGAGCTCGGCTATGAACGGAAGGTACGTAGCCTATACGGCTATTCCAACAATGACAATATTTTTATCCGATAAACAGCCCCATGTAACATTTCTATCTATCGCAGGTCAAAGTACCACGGCGACGAATAGTAAAGCAAGAGTTGGTGCCTACGAAGAAACGAAGAGTAGGTCGCCAAACAGTCTGTTGTGCAGAGGCACATGGCGCAATTTCGATCGTGATCAAGCGCTATCTGGATTGAGTTGAAAAACAATCGAGATAAGTTTCAAGGCAGCAAACAAAGCCGTCCGTGCCATGAAATGGAACTAACCACTAAACGTCAACACACGGCTTCATGTAAGAGCGGTAGCCGATGCGACGGTAGCGTGGACGTAAACAAATCGCGTCAATAAAGCGGATACCTGCAGCGCGAGAAAAAAATTAACTGTGCCCTCGAAGTGTTGCTGCTCTTCCTGGAAAGGAAAGAGCTGAAAATATTGCGCGTTCTTCGAGCAGAAAGTCACTGCTGTAGATATAATGCATCCACCAAGTGGAACTCGTTCGCGGCACCGTATAATCATAGAATAGACTCTCAACAGCTTAAACCTACTCAAAATGCTTCACAGACTAATTCTCTAAAGAACCTGCACCACTTCAATCGAAATTGACCGCGTCAGAACTAAAAAAAACCGAGACTAAAACTGCGGCCGCACGTATACCTACCATGCAACCGTGGAGCTTCGCACATGCCAGAAGAGTTGCCAGACGAAGGATGGCGGCGCCCGCTAAGCAATATGGCGGCGCCCACGTTAAAAAAGGTCTATACGCTCCTGTGGTCGAGTGGTCTCGCGCCGCGCGCTGCGGAGCGAGAGGTCGTAGGTTCGACACCCGGCGACGGAACTCTTTCTTCTAGTTCTTTCCTTTGATCTGAATGTTAGTTTATATTTTGCAACGTCATATCCGTGACGGAAATACGTGAGAGGAGCCGTGGTGGACCCCGGCATAAAACACTTTCGTGTTAAAATATTGTGCTCAATTACTCGCCACAGATCAGTTATCCTCAAGGGCGCAGGGTGAAATCAATTTCACGAGAGCAACGCGGATAGTTTCTCCCGCCCATCATTTGCCAAGTTCTAAACTCCTTTCAGTCGCGTGGTCAGGTAAATTCCGCTCCGCTCGCATGCCTCATATTCCTCTGTAAATATAAAGTGTTTCCTGAAATGCAACAATTTTTGAATCAGAAGAAATTTCGGCTTTTTCATGTGTTCGGGTTGTGCGCGTATAGTTAAACGTCCCATACCCGCCTCATACCAGCGCCTCCAAATGGTAGTACGTATATCGGATTAAAGCAGACCGTTAAAGTAATTCCAGTACATAAATGCCAAAATTAGTGTACACATGGCGCGAGAATTTTCGCAGTTAATTATCCCGGTGTTGCAAATTTAAATACTTTTAGTACCTGGTGTGAAGGCTGGGTGCAAAAAAGAAAGTGCGTGCGGGAGCTGCTGTAGCCCGGGAAACCACAGCGCACTTAGCCTTGTGGGCCACGGGCAGCTACAAAATTAAAACGGGAGATGGACATTCAGGGTGCTTCGATAGAAAGGTAACTTCGGCGTTTTTAACAGCGCGGTTGTTTAAGCTCCTTTTGCTACAGGATCAAAAAGAACTGATTGCTAAGATCAACAAAGTTGTCTGTTTTTGGATTTTCCATCGCAGTGGTTAATTATTATTATACATTCTCGCCCTGTTTTTGTTTCTATCAAAGATGAGTGAATGAGTTATTTTCTAAGCCATTTACTCAGGACACTATATATCTTATCAATATATTATGACAGCTTTCGTCGAAACGTCACCTTCCGTCCTGGAGATGAAGTACTATACTTTGGACGCCTGTTCGTACTCCCGGATTGCGTGAGAAGTTTCAATTATTTCTCAAGCACGTAGCGCACGATAGTCTCCTGGGGCGAGTGGCGCCAGGTTACTCAGGAACAATGAACCAACCAACTAAAAAGGAAAAGGGTGAGTTGCTCCTGAAAACCTGCACTGTAAACAGTCCTCAGTTTAGTTTCTCGTTCATTCGTAACATGTTTGTGAAGGTTCAGAGTTCTCGGGAGCTTCGCAATAGCCATTCAGCCTTGGATCATATATAGTTTCCTATGATAATACGTATTACGATAAGCAATCGATTACTTCTAATGGGTTATATTTAGTTGTAATTCTGTAACGCTTCACTTGCTTGTTTTAACGAGGAATGATCCTTGTAACGCAGTTATTTTTACAGCCGATCTGTTAAAGGGGCCATGAGACGGTCACCTAACAATTTGTGGTTTTCAGTGAAAACTGGAAGTAGAGGGTCTATGATGCCTACACAGATATGAAAAGTGGGCGTCATAGAATATTTCAGTGCAACACAGGTCCTAGAAGTCGCCGGCTGTAAATCCCGTCCACCATCGGCGACAGCCATTTTGCCATGGCGCCTGTGATGTCACGTGCAGGAAGGAGTGGTGCCGTCGTCTTCTACCAGTTTCAGCCGCTGCAATAGTGCCAAGCGGAAGAAAGCTAAAATATCTCGATTTCACGCGCAGCTATAGCCACGGAACAATATTGTTCGCCGGGATGCAGACGCTCGCACAGCCAGCTGCTTGTTACGTCACGGCTCGCGAGTGCGCCAGTGTTGCCCGACTGAGGCCACTCCCGTGTTAGAAAAATATTCAATAGTAAACTAAGTGCTCGACCAAATGCGCTAAAATTTCGCCAGCTTATTTGTGAATGCTCAAGGATTAACCCACATGACGCAGATTATGATCGCAAAATGGATGTCATGGCCCCTTTACGCTTTTCGCTTGTCTGCATAGATCGTATACAGAAAACTCGTTTGAGCCTCAGGCAGAGCCCCACTACCATGCATAAGCATTTTTGGGAGCCATATGAATGCATTGCTGGTGAGAAAGGGAAGTGAAGGGGAAGGAGTGATTTGAGGTTGAGGAGAAGGAAAACGAGAAGGGGAGAGGGTAAAAAAAATAGCATATCCTTGCATATGGTATGGTACAGCAAAGGGTTCTAAAGGGAGTGATGATGAGGATAAGTGATGTGAGGGTGAAAAGGAAGGAATGGAGCAGGGAATCACCACCAGCTGCACTGTTTTCTCCGCCTTTGCGCCACTATAGCGCGAGCTTACCCAATCTTTTTCTGTACTCGGTTACACAATTACAGGTGTTCCCAAGACTTTGTCTACTGACGATTCCTTCAGCTTTTCGTTGCTTGCAGCGTCTTCTTCGAGCGCCGATAGCAATGAAGCACGTCACTACCAGAACTGCATTAGGAGATACTGTCGGCCGTAAAAGATTGCGCGATCTGCAGCGCGGTCTTAAAAAAAAAGGTTGTAGTACTTAATAACTTCGGTTTACTAACTACTCGTCACATATGTTACTAACCGGTTACTAAGTTCAGTTAGTAACGGAGAGGTTAGTAACCGGCCGTTACTACTCTCGTCGTTACAAACGCAGTTAGTAGCCGTTACTACTCTTCTCATTGCTAACTAGTAAAACATAGGTAGTAAGGTTACTACCTAAAGAAAAAGTAGTAACCGCAATCATTTCGCCTCATTAGTCACCCGCTTTTATAACGGTCAAACTCGCGAGCATGAACATTACAATATATCATTGGGTAATTATGCACCAAATGTCATGAAGGAGAACAGCACAGATACACAACCACTAGTCAACGCGACACGTGTAGTTCTCAAGTGGTTCCAGGAGTATTTATAGCCCCACCTTTGGAGAACGCAGCTGGTGCCGGTGAGCAGCTAGGCTATATGATGAATAATTTAAGGTACACGCTTTTATTTATATAGTATACCTTTTAATTAGGTGTGAGAGGTAACACAGCGTAGAACTTTTAATCAAACATAATAAGACAAACAATACGTTATGTCTATTTTGCATATTACCGCCTCAACATGGCCTAATAATCAAGAGCCAGGACGAGGTACTAAGCTTACTAATATCGCCTGAGTGAATTTGAATGGGTCACCGCGCTAGTAAATATGTTGTGAAAAGTTCGTAATAATAGCTTCTAAGGTTCTTTTAACAAGTTCGTTAAACAGGTGGATGGCAAAAAGTTAGTAACTGTACGCAAGAGGTAGTAACCATTGCAACCTATAAGCGTCTGCTAACGGAGGTGGTGAAAAGGAAGGAAAAAGTTAGTAACCACCCAAGAAAGTTAGTAACAGCCGCCGTTACTAACTATTTGCTCGTGGTTACAAGCTTTTTACTAACTTTTTTTTAAGAGTGCGTCGCCGAGTGACGGGAAACTGCATCGCTGAATTACCGTCACGCGGTGTGCTGTTAGGATATTTACTAATAACTGGTGGCTAGACAAGAGTCAGATACTTTGCGCTTTGCGCTAAGAGCAGGGACAATACAATACCGATAACTCAATCACATATTACTCGGATGTCAGCAACGTCGGTGGCTGTTGTGTAATCTCACCTATTGTTTCTTTCGTGCGAAGCGATGGGGTACAATCGTTATCTAGACGCTAAGTATTGTTGTACTTTGCTTAAGTTATTTTGCATCCATTGTTTCTTGCTTTTTGCCAGAATGATTCCACTTTCGTACAACGATGAGGCGATCGTAATGAGGGCACCGGCTCAATGGCCCGAGATCGTATTCAACGGACCAACAAACAATATTAAATGCGAAGCATTTCTTAGCGAACTTCGGCGACTTTGAGCGTATCTATCTATCTAGCTATCTAGCCGCCTACGACTTTGTGCTCTCCTGGCCGTATCGTTAATGGGATTTATAGCAAATTTGGTATGGCACAACATGACTGTATGACGAACATAAATGACTGGTTATATCATGAAAATCATGACTAACTTGTCATGAAAAGTATGATTTACATGCCACGCTCATGGCGCGCTCGCGGCCGTTTCGTTAGCTTGACATATACACCAAATTTGGGATTGAGTGACATGACTGCATGACGAACATAAATGACAAGTGGTAATATGAAAATCATGACTTCATGAGCGACATGACTTGCATGCCACGCTCATGGCGGGCTCGCGGCCGTTTCGTTAGCTTGATATACACCAAATTTGGTATTGAGTGGCATGACTGTATGACGAACGCAAATGAACAGGTAATGTGGAAATCATGACATGTCATGAACGACATGACTTGCATTCCACGCTCATGGCGCGCTCGCGGCCGTTTCGTTAGCTTGATATAGACCAAATTCGGTATTGAGTGACATGACTGTATGACGAACATATATGACCAGTGGTAATATGGAAATCATGACTTGTCATGGGCGACATGACTTGCATGCCACGCTCATGGCGTGCTCGCGGCCGTTTCGTTAGCTTGAGATACACCAAATTTGGTATTGAGTGACATGGCTGTATGACGAACATAAATGACCAGTGGTAATATGGAAATCATGACTTGTCATTGGCGACATGACTTGCATGCCACGCTCATGGTGCGCTCGCGGCCGTTTCATTAGCTTGATATACACCAAATTTGGTATTGAGTGACATGACTGTATAAGGAACAGTGGGCACGGAGGCACGATGGATGAAACAACGAAAGGCTTACGCATCTGTCTTTTCGCTCTGCAGTTCACCATCATCGCGGCCGGTGCATCGGTGTTTGGCCTTCCGGACCACTTTCCGCCCTTGGGAGGAATTTGCGAAGCCGCCCCTGCTATGGATCCGCGCCTGTTGGAAACAACTTGCGTCAACCTGTCCGAGCGCATGGAACGCCCCCCTGGAATATCACCGATGCGCAGCCGCGACGACGACGTCATCAACTTTGGAAACAATATTACCAAGCATCCAGCAGTATCTCTTCAGTGGGCACGGAGGCACGATGGATGAAACAACGAAAGGCTTACGCATCTGTCTTTTCGCTCTGCAGTTTGCCATCATCGCGGCCGGTGCATCGGTGTTTGGCCTTCCGGACCACTTTCCGCCCTTGGGAGGAATTTGCGAAGCCGCCCCTGCTATGGATCCGCGCCTGTTGGAAACAACTTGCGTCAACCTGTCCGAGCGCATGGAACGCCCCCTGGAATATCACCGATGCGCAGCCGCGACGACGACGTCATCAACTTTGGAAACAATATTACCAAGCATCCAGCAGTATCTCTTCAGTGGGCACGGAGGCACGATGGATGAAACAACGAAAGGCTTACGCATCTGTCTTTTCGCTCTGCAGGTTAGTTGCCTTTCCAAATTACCTTCTAGCAGCTTCCGATCAGACGATCCTTTCCTTATCGTGCTTCCGTGCCCTGAAGCAGTTCGCGAGTGTGCATTGTATCTTCAACGCCTCCTGCTCCTGGGAGGTGACATA
The DNA here is from genome assembly GCA_030522465.1 of Rhipicephalus appendiculatus. Classification (NCBI taxonomy): domain Eukaryota; kingdom Metazoa; phylum Arthropoda; class Arachnida; order Ixodida; family Ixodidae; genus Rhipicephalus; species Rhipicephalus appendiculatus. Next base: position 11,855 of record JALIZH010011347.1, read on the forward strand.
GAGTCAAATCCTGGTCCTATGACTAAAACTCAAGAAGAGAAGCTTAATTCAGTTTTTGATAGCGTGCAACGCATCGAAGGCTAGCAATGCGAGCCTTCTCGAATCCGTCAACCAGGTTTTGCTCCTTCATGCCACCTTAAAAAAAGATTTCGAATCTCTGACGGAAAGAGTAGGCGAACTCGAAAACAAACTTCAATCAATTTCGACACAGCACTCTTCCGCGAATGCAGAAAACATTTCCAAGATGCGAGTAACAATAGATGAATTACAGTCAAAGGTGACAGGCAGTAATTCTGGGGTTGGCCTCACGCATGAGAAAGAACTTTCGAGAATTCAAGACAAAATCGATGACTTGGAAAACCGCTCTCGCCGATCTAACTTACTTTTCTACGGAGTCGCCGATACTGACGGTTTCCGAGTCGTGGGATGCCTCTGAGAAAATCGTAAAAGAGCTCTGTTCAAGCCATTTTGGCATGTCGGTTTCCTCTATTTCTAGGGCTCACCGCCTAGGACGTTTTTTTACCGGATAAGAAGCGTCCAATCATTGCTAAATTCTTTTTAACGAGAAAGAAGTCGAATCCATTTTGAGCAAGGGCTTCAAACTGAAAAACACAACATTAAGCGTAGCACGAGACTACTCTGAGGCCGTGCGTGACAAAAGGCGCAAACTACTGCAATTTTCGAAGAGCTTAAGAAAAGACGGTGACCGTATTCGTCTCGTCTTCAATAAGTTGTTCGTCAATGACGACGTTTACATGTGGGACACGGCAATCGAACAGTGCTAAACAACTGTCAAGTCGCAACACCACTTGACGCATCTCAAATGTTCATCCCCCTGTCTTTTCGTATCAACCAACCAGTATCTTTATATCAGCCACGTGAAGCAGACGAATCATCAACCAATTTCCCTTGACCACGAACATGGCTTTCGTTTTCCTTACACTAACGCTAGAAGTAACCTCAGAAAACGGAACAAAAAACGTTCATCCCAAACTTCGGGAGTTAAAGGCATCGACAACCAACCCATTGCACGAAATAACTTTTGCAAACGTGAATGCGCGCAGTATCATGAACAAATTAAATGATTTAGAATCATTGCTTATCGGCCTCAAACCCGATTTCTTGGCCGTTACTGAAACTTGGCTAACAAGAGATATTGAAGATGCTGAGCTAACACCCCCAAACTACGCGATCATACGCAAGGATAGACCAACACGAGGCGGCGGCGTGGCTCTCTTTCATAAGTAATAAAATCCCTTTCACATTACTTCCAGACGTAGACGGTGTAGAGGCAGTATTTTGCAAATTAAAATTCACAACTCACGTTATCATTCTTGGGTGTGCATACCGCGCCCCTTCATCGAGCGTTGAGTGTATGGAAGCACTATGCACGTATATGCGGCGTCACGCGTCTAATTCCAGAGTTATACTAGCGGGGGACTTTAATCTGCCTGACTTCAACTGGGAATCAATGCAGTACCACAGCGCCTGCTCAGAAATCATTTACGATTTAATGCTCTCTTTAAACTTTTCGCAAATAGTGACACAGCCTACACGTGTACAGGGACACAACTCGAGTGTGCTGGACTTAATCTTTCTCACTGATAACTTTCCCATTCATGAAGCAAAGATAGAAATACTCGATGGCATATCAGATCATAAAATAACTTATTGTAGAATACCTATAAATGACAGTATAACGCCTGCATACACAAAGGAAACATTTCCAGACTTTAGTAAATGCGATGACGAAGCAATACACGACTTACTGTTCGACGAATTCCCATCATTTCGGGAATTAGCCTCTGACACCACTGCGACTATAGAAATGCTGTGGCATAAATTCAAAGAAATTGTTCTCTATTGCTTGCAAAATCACGTTCCATCAAAAAAAAGGAAGACTAGAAAGGTGAATCCGTGGATCACACGTGACGTCATACATGCCAAAAGAAAGGTGAAGCGTTTGAGAAAAAGTCTCAAAGAGAAACCAAACATTTATAGCCGACAAAACCTAAGCGCAGGCATATCTGAGATGAAAAATAAAATAAAGGCAGCCAAGTCTACTTATTTTGAGAAAACACTACCTCGGTTCATAAAAAGTTCCCCAACAAAATTTTGGCAATACATGAATCCCAAAGGTCCGTAAAACGACCCAAGAAACGCCCGAGGAAAATGCCCATTCCGCAAACGCATTAAATAGCTATTTTCAATCTATTTTCACAATTGATGACGGAATGCAGCCTCACGTAGAAATTGGAGTCGAGAAATCTATTAAGCGATTATTCGTATCAGAAGCGGGAGTCTTTAACTTACTCTTGAAATTGGATGGGAAAAAAAGTTCCGGACCAGACAACATACCCAACGCGTTTTTAAAGAGATATGCCGAGTGGATATCAAAATACCTGTGCCTGCTTTTTTAACCGATCACTGTCGCTGCGTACCCTACCAAAGGATTGGAAAATAGCAAAAGTGATTCCTATACATAAGTCCGGAAATAAAAACGAACCTTCCAATTATAGACCCATTTCATTAACATGCACGGATTGGTAAATTGCTCGAACACATAATTCTAAAGCACATAACGGAACACCTTGAAGAACACAAAATACTATCCCCTTTTCAACACGGCTTTCCGCCAGGGCATGTCCACAGTAACACAACTCATTGAAATGGTCCATGATGTCTCATTAAGTATCGATCATCAAACACAAATCGATCTTATTCTACTGGATTTCTCGAAAGCCTTTGATCGGGTGTCTCATAGCAAACTCATCTTGAAACTCCAACTTACTCTGGGTAAGGGCCAAATTCTTGACTGGATTACTAACTTCCTCACAGGCAGGTCTCAGTTCGTGGAAATAAACGATGTCCAATCTTCAATTGTACCGGTGACCTCTGGCGTACCGCAAGGTAGCGTTTTGGCGCCGGTATTATTCTTACTTTTTGTTAAATGATCTGCCTTCATCTGTTAATGTTGGATGCAGATTATTTGCAGATGACTGCATCCTGTACAAAGTAATCAACTCTCACGATGATCATATCACCTTAAATACGGCCTTAGAAGCAGTTTCTGCCTTGGTGCAGTGATTGGCAAATGCACATCAACGAAAAAAAGTCCGCGCTCATATCCATAACTAGAAAAAAGCACTCATCCGAATTTAATTACGTCATTAATTCAGCTACCCTTTCTGAAAGTCACCAAACATAAGTATCTAGGGGTCATTCTGTCAGATGACCTACGATGGGACGCCCATATTCATTACATCACATCATCTGCGTTAAAAAGACTGTTATTTCATAAAAAAGGCGGTTACAGCAAGCACCACCAGACACAAAGTTACTGGCCTATAATACACTTATCCGACCCATCCTGGAGTACGCAAACACCTGCCTGGTTCCCGTTCACAAAAAAACTAACGAACAAGCTCGAAGGTGTTCAGCGAAAAGCGCTTAGGGTCATTTTTAACAAATTTAACCGAACAGATTCGCCTACTGAACTCCTTAAGAAGGCTGGACTACTAACCATAAAAAACCGGGCGAAATTGGCACGCTTAAAGCTAATGTACCAGCTGATACACAATCACCTAAAACATAGACAAATCCCGCTACATAAAGCTATCCGAAGCTAGAACTACCCGCCACAAATACTCTCATACCCTTGCCCCTTACCGATTTCACACAGATGCTTTCAAATTCTCGTTCTTCCCGCTTGCGATCAGAGAATGGAATAACCTGTCCCCCTCCATTACCAGTAGCACATCCTTAGCCATTTTTTCAAAACTAGTAGAAGGCGACCTGATAGCCTCGCAAACTTAATACGGTGCTACGTGATTTCTTTTGTTCTTATTTACATAAGGTGCCAATGTGTTTATACTTTGAAAATTGTGCTTGTATGTTCTGTGTTTTTTTTTCTTGTTTTATTATGGTTTTTTTTTCTTCTTTTGAGTGTACTAAATCACTGTCTTAGATTGTTCACCTGTTATAATCCCTCTGGGATTGACAGTATGTAAAAAATAAAAATAAATAAAAAGTGGCAGGTGGTAACATGAAAATCTTGGCATGCATGTCATCTACGATGCCATTTACATGCCACGCTCATGGTGCGCTTGCGTCCAGTTCGCTAGCTTGACATACACCAAAATTGGTATATCGCGACGTGACTGTATGGCGAACACAAATGACAGGTGGTAACATGTAAAACATGACATGCGAATTATGTAAAGCATGATTTGCTCCTTCCTGGCTGCTTCGCATTACATCGATTCCCACAGTGCGTGTGATCTGCCGGCTTTTTCTCACTGAATGTCCA
>JALIZH010011348.1:0-17644 GCA_030522465.1 Rhipicephalus appendiculatus
GGAACTCCCTACCTCAACCTAAAGACAGCGGAGAAACAAAAACTAAATCTTCTGATACGAAAGGCTACAAAGCTTGCCCTACACTCTAAGCACGGTAACGTTTACTAAAGGTGCACAATTTCACAAATTTGTGTACTTATAAAATAAAAGTTATCCAGTAACCTTTGCAAAATTAACCTTTATTAAAAATGCACAAACTTACTTTCAAGACAGACGTCACAGAAATAACCTTTAGCACCGGTTCACAATATCGAGCGTTCTCTCGTAAAAATAGAGGTTACGTTGCACAGTACACAGTATACTGTTCACACAAAACGACTTGCAGGAGATTTTATACGGCCACCGCTCTGCGCCTCTTCTTTCCTTCGCTCTTCTTTCTTCGACGCATTCCAGGAGGTTACGCTCATCGCATGCATTGATCAGCCAGGTGTGCCGCAGCAACGGAAGCACGGCTTTCCACTCTTTCGGACTTCTTGCTGCGCGTGCCTCGTGTTTTTTTCCGCAATTCCTTGTGCGGTTTTAATAGCCGTCTACATGCAAATTGTAATGCTTAATCTTTTACGTAATTGGATCAAGAGAGGATACTTGTCCGACACACATGGCACAACTCATAATTAAGAATATCTGTCAATCACCTGATCATCTTAATTGCTCGTTCATGGGCAGACCCCATTTGAACGACTCGATGCTTGTGGTGGAAGGTGTGACGTTATGATGCATGCGAGTTCTAAGCCAACTCCAAAGGACATTGTTTTCTGTTTTTTGCGTGGGATGAGGAAAACGTACATCTCTTGCCACAGACACCGCAACTGTCGTGCTCTAAACAGACATGTCCCAGAATTATTCCAAAGCTCCAGCGTGTGTATTCAGAAAGGGGCAGGCCACATGACATGCTCTGGGAACGTTCTCGTCACTCTGTTTACATATGTGTACACAGCATAATAAAGGCGCAGAAGAAAGTACGAAAGATTAGGCGTGCGCACGCTTCTTTTGCTAGGTGACACTTGGCTGGGCCGATCATGCGCGGGAGCAACTGTTCCGGAATGTGTCGAAGAAAGAAGATCGGAAGAAAAAAAGAGGCACATACCCTTTGTTTGACGACACCTGGGTTGGTGGAGCATAGGTAGAGCGGTTACACTGAATGGAGCCCCCTGCAAATAACGTGTGATCAGAATCGTGCTTCTCCTTAAGTTTACTCATGTGTGCGGCATACCATACCTGCTGGCACATTGCGCATAAGCAGGACGATGAAACCGAGAGGGCAGCCAAAAAGAGGGTGATTTTCAGTCCTTTACTTTTGTCGCTTGGGCTGTGCGTGGAATGTTTGCATTTCTGTGATGCTACTAACTCACTCAAACCATTAACACATACGTGCAGCATATATAACAATACACGTGCAACTCCTCCCTACTTTCTCTTTGCTGTGACCCAAATGCACTTTCTTGATTTTGTTCAGGTGATATACTTTTTAATGGTTCAACGGGCATCTGTGGCACAGTTTGAAAAGGGGAAGCCTTTGCCCACAATATCACACGTAATTTCATTTTTAAAAAAATATCAGTTTTTTTTTTGCGTGGGTGCAAAACACGAAATTGATAGTGATAACAACTTTCGCAATGTAGCGGCATTGTTCGAGTTTCCTGAGCATGTGCTGTAGAACACAGCTTGTGAAGGCGTACAAGACCATGTACCTAAACGAAAGGTAATGTTAAAGAAAAATTTAAAAAGAAGACCAAATCAAGCATTGTACAAAAAATTGATGTGCATAAGGAGTTGAAGGAGAAAAAAAACGTGAACCATTCTCAAAGAATGCATTCTTTATTGCCTTCATACCTTCAAAGCAAAAGGCATCAACGTTGCGTGATAGTCATCAATACACATAAGTTTATTGATTACTTTTTCAATATTGTTTCAGGGATTGCCTAGCTGATAGAAGGCCACCGGTATTCAAAGCGTTTCTCATTGCTTTCACCTGTGGTCAGCAAAAATTTACAGAAGCAGGTGGTCAGGACCTGCAGTAAAACCTTCTCTTGATGCAAGCACAATCATGTTTCTTCAGACAATATATCAGTTGCTGATTCCGCAATCTCCTCGCTGGACAGTGGATCCTAAAAGAAGAGTACAGTTGTTTTACACTATGGCAACGGTTACTGCAACATTGCGCACAACTGCTGATAACATGCAATGTAAGACATATACTAACCCCCCCCCCCCCCAAAAAAAAAAGAAAAGAAGGGTGTGTCACTTGACCAATACATAAGCGCTCCTAAAATCTAATATCCTGTGCAATACGTTTATCCGAAAACAAAAATTCTGAACTGAAAAAGTACGTTAATCCCACATGTAATTTGCTTCTCTTTAGCACAAGAGCCAGCAAACTATAATGTAAGAGACAGTTTCGTCGCAGATACATGGCACCAGGTGATTAGAAACAGAAATTGTAAAATCAACATTTTTCGTAATAGTATCTGAAGTTTCACGTCCCAAAACCACGATATGACTATGCGAGGCGCCGTAGTGGAGGGCTCCGGAAATTTTGACCATCTGGTGTTCTTTAACGTGCACTGGTATCACAGAGTACACGGGCCTCTACCATTTCGCCGCCATGAAAATCTGACCGCTGCGGCCGGAATCCAACCCGCGACCTTCGGGTCAGCAGCCCAGCACCATACCCACTGCTCCACCACGGCGAATCAAGGTTTTTCAGTGACCATACTTAGCATTTCACGTGGAGATTTAATATGTTCGTACCTAATTGTTTTCCTCAAGGAGTATATTCCACGTGGCAGTTCATATTCTGGGCTGCACGGAACGTAAGTCATATCGGCGTCGGGAAGTTTCCAGCTGCCTCTCCCTCGCAGCATGCCTTGGGAAGGATGTATGCTGTAAACAGTTTCAACGCAAGACAATGAATATGGCAAAAAAGAAAAAAAAAACATTTGTGCTGTTTACGTACCTTCAAACATTCCGGCTATGACAGTTACATAACATGTATACCGATTCAACTTTTCTAACCACGATGGCCCGTTGCTTTCACCATAGAACAGAACTAGAACAACAACAAAAAATTACCTTATTGTAAGAGAACAGATTCACATCGCCACAGAACCAAGAACATCGAAAGACATACCAACCACACCAACCATGTCCCCCCCCCTTCGGGCTCCTACTTTGCACGATTGCTGGCATTCTTGCTATCTGAAATATGGTTAAGCCACAGCGTATTCTTTTTTTGCGTAACATATCCTTTGCAGCTGCCCCGTTTAGATAGCGACGCAGTTCGACGTATAGTCGAGCGCCGCAGAGCAAGTACTGCCAATAACAATTAATTGCGTCAAAGACTGACAATTTATTTTTTTGACACGACCCACCTCTTGCAGTAGCGGAAGCGTGGGCATGAATTCAAGTCATCTTATTTGAACTCCCGTACATTGCGATCTGTATGAGTGCTACTATGGAACGAAGATGACTACGGTATATATTTGTGGTAAGGTTTCAAGTCAAGATCAACGCACAGAAAAGTTTGACGGAAGCCCGTCTGGTGGGGATGATACATGGTGAAGGCAGAAAACCCGAAACACTGAGCCGACCAAAGCAAAAATTGAACACGCACACTCACGCGCGCGCGCGCATGCTCGCATGCACAGAGAGAGAAGCGCGCGCACACTACACACGCTCACACAAACACACTCACCCACTCATGTACACCACGCACAAGCACCCGCACAAATGCACACAAACACGCGCTCGAAAACTCACTCGCTCGCTCGCTCGCTCACTCGCACACACACACACACACACACACACACACACACACACACACACACACACACACACACACACACACACACACACACACACACACACACACACAAACGCGCGGGTACATATATGTACACACACGCAAACACACTCATCCACTCACACACACGCACACCAACACAAACGCACGCGCAGACATATCCACACACGTACACACACAAACGAATGCCCGTGCGTATATGCACACACACGCAGACGCACTCACTCTCACACATACACGCACATACACACACACGCACGCACACACAAACGCGCGCTCACACATATACACACACATGCACGCGAAAACACTCATTCACTCCCCCCTCACCCACACACACACATACACACACACAGAATCATCTACCTGCGACCAAGTCGTGACAAAAAAACCTAGAGGAGCAAGTTAGTGCGCACTCAGAAATCTTCTGGGCAGCGCTGATATGGGGCACTTAGTTGATGCTGGCAACAATATTTCACACCATGATTGCAGGCTTCATCGAGCAATTTCAAGGTACCAACACGATGACAGCAAGAAGGGCTAAACTTCTGTCCTTGATGCTTCTCAGATAAACTGGAAAGATAACAAATGATCTTGGTCGGATGTTTGATAATATACGCCCACACCTGCCTTGTAAGGACAAACGCGAACTGAATTCTGCCAATAACAATGCATTGCATAAAACATAACATCAGTTATTTTTCTGACATGGTCCACCTCTGACAGTAGCGAAAGCATGAGCGTAAATTCTTGCAAGCACGTGACATAAACACACATACACAAGCAAATAATGCACTGAACAGAGAACATTACTTACGTGTAGATCATATTGGCTGCTGTCTTCGGCCACCGTAACAACGGATGCAACACGTTCGATAATTGCCAGTCTCAGACAGGCGAAGAATCGGCAATGCAGCTCGTTGCAACGGACGCGCAGCGCACTGAACATGTCCCCGTTGCATTGCCTCGTGGCTGATTTGCGGTGGATCGCGCGTTTCCGAGTGTTTGCTTACTGTGTCACCAGGTACGCGTCACTCAAGTACAAAACACCATTAGGCAACGCACGTCATCAAAAGGAGGAGCGTAAAACCTGGTTAAATCGATGAAACAAAGAGCAGCACAAGCGTGACTTCAAACACCACACCAACCGCCTCTCATTCGAACGCCCTTCCCGGCATACACCTCAAGCTGTGCAAAGCCTCAGAGAGATGACGCCGTCCTTCCTTCGATGCGGTTGAAACTGGTTGAAACGGCGCCAGTAAGACGCCACATTTGTGAGTCACGCCATCACCGCGAGCTCACACATCCCTCTATGCGCTCACACTGGAGCGGCCGTCGCATGCTGTTTTGTGAACTTAGCGGCATCTTTTTCTCCTATGTTGGCAAATCGATGACGGTTAAGCGTGTATGGTGCAATGCTGTGACCTGACGTTTGCTGCACATTACGGCCAGTTAACTTTGGCGAGAAAAAAAGACAAAAAAAAAAAACTAAACAGACAAGACAACAAGGAAATTCGGATAAATTGTATTGCGAGTCTCGGAACATATTTTTCTCGCTCCACGGAATTCTTCTTCGATCGCATCGTTATAATTTTTTTGGTTGTTGTGCCCATGTCTGTTCGGATTTTATGCCACTTCTTTAATTACGTGTGAAGTGGGCTCACTTTATTGAACTGCAGTTTTAATTCATACTCCACCATCACTTGCAACAGTCTCCCGCATTCTAATATCGCTGCTACTCTTATTTTCTTTTCTGCTGTTACCTAATACCCGTTCTGTTTATACATTATTCCACTGTTCAATTGCTAAAGCCAACCTTGAACAAGAAAGATCGCGATTTGACACATTGACCAATAAACTTCCACTCCATAGTGTAGGTCCCCTGACGGATGAGTCACTGCGCTTTTATAAGTTACAATCTAGAGGTTACAATGCCTATCGCGGTGCTTTAGCTTTTAAAATGGCATGCTTCTGTCAATGTAACCTTTATGTGAGAAGTAAATGAAGAAAACACAAAGATAAAATTGTTGTAAGAGTCATGTAACCTATAAACTACAGGTTACTTGCCGTTTTATGCTGTCCTAAACGTTACCGTGATAAGAGTGTAGGACTGCCCCCAGCCGCCTCCACTGACCGATTGCTTCGCATGGGAGTTCACAATACGTGGGAAGAACTCGCCGAAGCACACCCCATCAACCAGGTCGAGAGACTCAAGCTGTCACCCACAGGGCAAGCCGTCCTTCGACGCATAGGGTACGAAACAACCCTAGAACCCGATGAAGAACACAAAGGCAGAATACCGTCACAGCTCCGAGAATGGCTTGAAATTCAGCAGATCCCTCGAAACATGCATCCTCAACATCACCGAGCAAGGCTTCACTCAAAATCTTTACTCAATAAATGTTTTCTCTCTCTCTCTCATGAGCAGTTTCAAGCAATGCCGTGGCTCCGTTTCTTTTTAAAATTTCTTAAGTGTCGTCAGGGGGTTCGACCCTGCCCAGTAGTCAGCCATTACAATGTATTTTGCTGGTGTTTATTTTTTCTCATGATTTTCTTGCTGTGATGTCAAGGACTGGCAATAAAGACGAAAATGGCTTGGCCCTGTGGTAGAACACCTGCTTGATACGCAGAAGGCCTGGGTTAAATTCTCGCTCGAACCAGATTTTTATTCTTTATTTTATTTGCATCTTTTTCAAGTTTTTGCTCACGGACAATGCTGATTTTTCACTAACAGCGAACGACGCCGACGCCGGAATTTCTGCAAAACGAGCTCTTTAACGCTGTCGCGTTAATATGATGACCCCTGCTACACCAACTTCTAAACTTCTTCACTGGTGTACGCATCGGGGCAGTCAGCCCCGATTAAATAGAACCGCGAAGCTAAGAACGGCACCATCCACACAAATTCGATTAACGAATGCGATTCTTTTGGCACCACACCAAAAGTTGTAGGTGTGAAAGAACCAAGCACACACAACACGACCAGCGCGACGAGTCTGATCACAAACCGCGCTATACCGCGCTAACTCCTCCGACCGATAACGACGCCATATGAGCATAGATAGCAGTGATGCCAACCAAAGTCAACGCTTTATTCCTAGATTGACCCTCAAAAAATACCCTAGATTACACTAAAAATCCCTAGATTGACTCTAGATTGACTTTTTAATGTCGTTATTCAGGATAATTCACCTTGAACAAAGTAAAACGATAGTTCGCTCTATGGCCCAATTCTTCTGAACTTAGTGGGAGTGAAAAGCAACATATTAACAGGCACTGAAGGTGTCTTTTCATTTTCTGTGGAGTAATTGCACATGACGCGCTTGCAGTTGGCGCCAGTTGCTACAGAGACAAACAAGTTCGTCAAATTGACTTTTCTCGATCATTGAAGGCATAGATGTAATTGTTCGGGTTAATTGTAAGTCTACAGTGCCTTTCCTGTGCTTGCGAGGTGATGGACAACTTCTCATGTTCCACATTGGCAATCATTGTTGCATAATTAGCAGTTCATGTACAGGGGTCCTTTTTAACTGGTTGATAGTCATGTGTACTTTCGATCACCCTCACTTTTGGTCAAATATTTTTGTCACTATTTTCGCTCTCATGCAAATGGCGTGACGGAAAGACTGGAAACACGCGGACAGTCTTTTCGTCTCTTTCCGTCGTGCCGTTTTCATAATCGTGAATCCGTGCCAACTCGCTCAACTGGAAGTCCTTTCACTCTCTTCCTCTCAAAGTCTGCCGGTCCTGAAGGTATGGATACATTTCACGGTAAAGTCACACGCCGAGGGTCAACGTGGCACGTTTTCATGTGCATTACATGACAACATTTCTCATTCTCTCGCAAAATAGCAATCACCCAGGGCACTCATGATGATACGTGCGTCTATACTAAACACTTACGGCGACAAAATTTTAAAAAGTGTCATAGCGCTTGCTGACAGAAACGAGGAAGACAACGGAACGCTTGTGTCTTCCTCGTCCGTGTCTGCCAGCGCTAGGACACCTTCTGATGCATTTAACCAACTCGCCCAGAAATCCACGCTGACACACAAGCTTCATTTCCCCCAGCATCCAGCATATAATAATGCCGCCTTTACTCGGCAAAGAAAAACACCAAATGGTTCTTAAATGAAGAACAGGGAATAACAAAAATAATCGTTTTTTATAAAAGCCTTTCTAGTTGATAAGCCTGATTACTCAGTAACGCCTCCTATTAGGCTGCGCATTGTAACATTTCCCGAGTTTTCGAAAAACCCTAGATTAGACAAAAAGACGCCAAATCCCTGGAACAGGTTTAAAATCTCTAAATCTAGGGATAAATCCCTAGGGTTGGCATCACTGATGGATAGCATCATGGAGGAAAGAAAAAAAAAGCATATAATAACGATGTCCATGCCAGCGCGACGGCGGAAACTATTGCCAATCTCGAAGGCCTTATACTTTCGCGTGCACTGAACAGTTTAAAACCTATTACGTCATCGACGCACCTTTTTTTTTAAATACGAATATCGAAGGCTATGCTCTTGTTCGTGGCAACCGAAAGTACGTTACGCTAAGGTCCCTAGATAAAACAAGTTACGTTACGCGCGTCGCTTGCGCCACTCATACGACTATTTTCACGGTCAAGCCAGGCCAAGCTGCGTGAAAAGTCAACATGGCCGTTCACTTCCGTGGTCGCTCTGCTGGCTCGCAGTGTACTTCAGTTCGCGACTTTATTATACGGAAACGCGGTCCCGCAGCGGCAACGTAATAACGGCGTTCCCAATACATGGGATCCTATGGGAGATTTGTCAGGACCACCGGAAAACGATGTAACCGAAAAAAAAACCGAGCCGTGAGGAATGTAGCAGCGGTGTTCAACTGCCCAGGTATGTAATGTTTTCCAGGGCACAAAATAAAATGTGCTTCGTACTGGCCGGATATATATTTATGTAAAAACCAAGTGATGGATGAAGAAAAGGACAGCACCGAAGGACAAACAATTAACACAGGGGACCAGCTGACAAGGATATGTACACATGCAGAAGCAGAACTGATTCTACTCAATCGGAATAGGGAGACGTGTACATGCTTCTGCGCACAGTTGTCAGCAAGCTTAACACGAACGCTCCGCAGCGTGTCCTAGATGAAATGGTTTGATTGACGCTAGCGCCGCGTAGCTTTGGGTTCTTGCCGAGATGTTACCCATGCATGCCGACATACCATCCTAACATACCGAGGTGTTATCTCGGTAACAGCGCCCACCGCGTCGTGGCTAGCATCAGTCAAACCAGTCCACGTCACGCCGCGGAGCGTTCGAGTTAACCTTGCTGACGACTGTACAACCACCCATCTCTTTTGAACCTGAGCGCGTGAGCGTCGACCGCCCAGTCGATAAGAGCCGTATAACGAAGCACGGCGTCGAAATGAACGAGAATGTGCGCATGTGTCTGATGAACAGTTCTGCGCAGCTGCCTTCTGTCAGGCTGCTCAGGGAACCGGACGCCCGGAATCGGCTCTTATAGGGAGTATGCACCGACGTCATTTCGGCTGCCATTTTGTTGTACAGAAGGTGCAGTGAAAGGCGCGCTTTCTTATCTTGATCTGCTTATCTCCAGAGCAGTGAACCTGCGAATTGTACAACAAAATGGCGCACGATGACGTCACGTGAATACCCCCTATTGACTCGGTGGTCGACGCTCGCGCGTTCAGGTTAATGGGCGGCTGTACATGCTACAAGCATTGGGTCAATAATGACAATACCTGCATGCACTAAGGACATAATGAGATGCTACCCATGAAGGCAGGTTCTAAATTATTGTCGTCAAAGGTTCAGCCACAGCACTGGCAGACTCAGGCACATCTGATGAGTGGCTATTTCTATGGACAAAGACATATGGCTGGTGTCGTATTCCCTCTAACTACAGTTTCATTGCGGCAATCAACCATGATAGTTCCCCTTCAGAGGGGGCGAAGGCTCGTCGCAGCGCTAAAAGCTGCAAGAAGGCTCGTCGCAGTTCGTAAAAGCTGCAAAATAAATTTTGAATTTTTGTCTGCTGAATAGAACTCCCTATTTGTTTGCTTTTATATAACACTAATAAACACCCCACATCACAACTAAAGCAAACAAAACTTAGACACGGAGGAGCCTGTTTCTACGTGGCAATCAATGCTACACTGCGTGAAAAATGATTGTGTTACATAAGGCCATTTCACTTCAACAAAGAAAAATATGATGAACTGACCTGGGCAGGAGTTGCCGAATTTTCTGATGTCCGTCCCACCTTGTTTATGATTTTTCGCAGCCTTTTTCACCATTTTGGCAGCATCTGATATCAAAAAATTTTAAGACATTGAAGTATGCCTGTTCAGCATGCAACAATAGTTTAGATACATTGCTTATAATCAGAAAAAGGAACCAGCAAAAAACAACCATCTAACACAACAGTATCACACTAAGCCAGGGGCCTCAAACTAACTTCAGCTAGTGGGCCGCAGTCATGAAGTTTATCCCCGTAAAGGACGGGACATTGTAGAAGGTTCCAGTGGGAGGAGGGAAACTAGGGAGTTGGACATAATGTCAAGTAACGTTGACATTTCACAGGCCTTTCCCATATATCTCAAGAGAATATGACGTCAGGTTTCGAGAAACATTGATACTGATTTCCACAATGACTGAAAGCAGGACGCCGATTGTGAAATATAGAGATTTTGTTCCACTGTTACGTTTTTAGGACATGGTGACCGCTCGGCGTGCCTCATGAAAGAATGCTTGCGACCAGCCACGTCTGCTCATGAGCATACTTAATAATAATAGAATATATGTATATGTATATGAGACAAAGGCAGTCATGGGGGCCAGGCCGATAGCGAGAGGCTAAATAAAAATAGGAGTTTTTCTTAAATAGTGTAGGCTTTCAGCAAGTGCCCCTTCCCCCCCAAAAAATTCCTGGCTATGGGCCTGACGTGCAGTAACGTCAATAACATTGGGAAAGTTATTGCTCAACGCAGTTTCATGCACACACACCTTGAAGCCGAACCTCAAGCTTCAACAGCTCTGCTGTTAAAAGTTCGCATGTGTATCATGTACAAGGTCTCCCTTTCTAAAAGCTAGGGCTGTTAGTCCCCCCCAAAAGTGGGAAAGGATGTAACAATGTCGCTTCCTTCAAAAGGAAGTGCATGCTACAGAAGTCCCTAACGAGAGTCTTGCAAGGAAGCTTCCAAGAATGGAAAATGGAATGGATCATTACATTAGGTCTATTGGGGAGTACTTTGAAAGCAACCACATTTTGTGAGAAAGTTTGTAAGATAGCTTTTTTAAAATTGCGCACGTACCTGTAGCACAGCACGTAATAAACCATACAGTAAGGGGCGTTGACTTTTAGGGCAGTTGGTGCATCATTATGAAATTGTTGAGTGGAAAAAAGCAAGCAGTATAGGAAGAAATGCTATGCACAGGATACTCATCTTCCTCATGCACTGTGTTTTGTTTCGCTCAACAGTTTTGCGAATATACAGTTAAATGTTGCATCTAACCACTTGTGTTAACAAACACAGCGTGCCATAGAATTCATGTGCATACACTGTGTGAAGCTCAAAGTGGCCACGACACACATTTCTGAGATAGCATAACACATCGCATGTGGAAATGTATGCATCTCTTGGCAAGCTCACGAAATGTGACCACATTTATTGTGGCAGAAGATGTGTGCATAAACTTTTTTTATATAACGCAGGTTAACCATACCGAAGTCCAGAATCATTAACTGCCAATGAAATGACTCACTTAATGAAATATTTGTGACATAACTAAGACAAGGAAGAAAAAACGAGCAAAGACGGGATAGGGCGCTAGACTGGCACCCTATACCCTAGGAGCTACTAGGTGCTAGAACAATATGGAGCAAGATATCTGATGTGGTTTAGTACTCTTTCCAAAAATCAACACTGCGATGACATCACACTCCCTAACATCACACGTCAAGTCATACTGGCTGTTTTATAGTCTGTGAGAGTGGCCTAGATGAAGCGATTTAAGATAGACATTTCAAATTAAGTGTGCGTTCCAGTTGTCAAGTTCTTTGTTGGCCACTCTACTTTCAATTAGTATGACAAACTGAGAACAGCTTGAGGACTGCGTCACGTCACATTTATGTTCAAACAAGTGCGCATGTCCTAAATAAAAAAAAAAGGAACTTGAATGAATTGTTCCCTAAATTTAAGTGACCTTACAGATATATTTTGCAACTCTGCGTTCATTAATCGTGATTGGAGGAAAAAATCAGTCTGATACGGTAAGCACACGAGTACTCACCAAGCATCTGTTCCAGCTGCGCATTTTTTGCAGAAAAGTCTGAAACTTGTGCTCTGTCAGTGTCTTCAGGAACATTCTAAAAAAGTATGAAAAAGCACTATAAAAGTTTCTTTTAAAAAATGCTAACACCAAACTTCTTATCATAAATGGAATGCCGTCAAGACCTCGCAGCCAATTTACGTGCACACTCAAATATCCACTTTCACATTTACTTTTGTACAAGATGAGTAAAATGCCAGTGAGTGCGGTTGTAACTACCAGTTGATAGTGAGCACCAGCCATTTGACTACCCCCCTTTATTTGTGTGTTTGCTTAGCGCTATACTGTAAGTATGAGAAGGATTAGTTATAACTGTACGTTCTCTTAAACGAACTCTGAGACATTCTACCGAGTTATTTAATGCCCAAAAATAACCACACAAAAATTTCTTGTCAAGCATTTTGCTGAACTAGCTATGGTGTCCCATAAACAGCACACTATTTCCCAGGCCATTATGTTTGCTCCCTGCAGTGGTGCAAGTGTGCTGTGGCATAGTAGACCACATATTCTCTTCGGTATGGTTCATGCTTCTTTTAGTGAGGAGCTTTGGAATCGGGTTTTGTGCTTGAGTAAAGTGGCCTGCACTTGCAGTGCCACTACGGATTTGCAAATTATCATACAGAAAGCTGAAGTAGTGTTTAACAATCTCGGAAGAGAACAACGGATTGTTTTAAGTAGCAAGGCCCTGGAAATGTTAAAGGAATACTTTTTTATAGGACGCGTAGTGATCCCACATCCGAGTCATCAGACAAATAACTAGAACAGGGTTCGTACACGTTTCGAAGGAAAAAAATTGAAAGATATTCATACAATTTCAAGCCCTTGCCAGAGGTTTGAAATTTTTAAGGGCTACAAAACTGCATCCAAATGAGGATTTTTCTTTCACTGGAACAATGCTGCAAGGTTCAGACTAGATTGTCATGAACAAGCTCGAATTATTTCATCAAATCGGGAAGTTTGTAAAATAGAGAAAGGGGTTTTCCAGTTCTTCCAAGTATAAGTAGCACTGACAAATGCGCGAGTTGGTACGAACGCATGGATTTTAACGGCACGACAGTTCAGACGAAAAACTATTGTTTGTGTTCGCGTGTTCATTAGTCTTTTCATCTGAATTGTCGCGTCGTTAAATATCCATGCTTCCAAGTATAGTACAGTCATACCTGACTATTTTGAACTTGAATAAATCAAATTATTCTTTACACTGAACTTTTTTCTAACGCAGCAATGCTTTAATGCCAGTGCATAGGAATATCTATGGCTACATAGAACAAAAATGACAGGCATGTTTTTTTTATATCAAAGATCAGGCAGCTTGAAATGCTTCATAAATTTCACTTTCTCTCATAACATGTTCAGCTGGTTTTTGCAGAAGGGGTTTTTCCCACATCCATTTGGAAGCGCAAGCAGTGTGATTAGCAGGGCGCCGCACTGAACAAGGAGAAAATACCACATGCCAAAATGAGCTCTCTTCCGTGATTCCACGCTGACGCACCCTTTGGTAGATTGTACCCTTTCACCACGATCGCTGTTTGCATTTTTGCAATTTGTTCCCTTTGTTAACGCAGTGGCTGCCATGAAATGGAACCTGCTATCCTTTGCAAAGCTGGCGATATTCAGCATTGTCAAATGCGGACAACAGAAGTCTGACATTGCCAGTACCATAGGTCGGCGAACTCACTCATGAGTCGACTCACTCGGACTCACTCAGACTCAGATCGAGCTGTGAGTCTGAGTGAGTCCGGTTGAGTAATCTTATGGTGAGTTTGAGTCCGAGTGAGTTCAAAGAGTCTGAGTGAGTTCCACTGTTTTTGTCGACCTATGGTCCAATCTACTTATCTTCAGCCTTACCGTCAGCCTTATCTGGATTCACGTTTTATACTCCTGTCTACTGTCAACGCGTTCCAAAGCAGTGTCGTTCATACACCATTTCAATATTTATTGATCACAGGCACGAATTACGTAAGGGGTGCCTTGACCTCCCCCACCAACTCTTCCAAGGAAGATCTTGATATACTTTATGTAGTCACGCCTGCCAAGAAAACTGAGGTTTGCGAGCAGTCATATTCTAAGGTACTCTATCAAAAGGCGCCAAGAATATCACCTATTACGTGAGATATTGGTATTAAAGAGCGTTGACACCATTGTTCAAAAAGCTAATTATAGGCCAACGGACTCATGAGTCGATTCACTCGGACTCACCCAGACTCAGATCGAGCCGCGAGTCTGAGTCTGAGTGAGTCCGGGTCAGTAATGTTTTCGTGAGCCCGAATGAGTTCGGTTGAAGAAAATTTTCGTGAGTGTGAGTCCGAGCGAGTCCGGCTCAGGAAAATTTTGGTGAGTCTCAGTCCGAGTGAGCCCTAAGCACAAAATATATTTCATGAGTGAGTCTGAGTGAGCTCCGCAAGTTTTGCCGACCTATGGCCAGTACATACAACATCTCAAGAAGCGCACTAAGTATGTTATTCAAAAACTAGTGCTACAGTAGGGCCAAGGCGGAGTAGAGGTTTGCGGTACCCGATGAGTATGTACAGCTGTGGATGGAAGCTGTCAAGGCGCTGTTTACATCTATAGCTCATTTTCTCGGATATAACCCTACCCTGTTTATAACTTGCAACTCCAACTAACGCAGTCCCTGTGTATAGCCACGGAATCCGCTTCCTTGGACTACGTGAAGCCAATTTGCACAACCAACTCGCTGAGGTGGTCTAGTGGTTATGGTGCTAGACTGCTGACCCGCAGGTCGCAGGATGAAATCCCGGCCGCGGCGGCCGCATTTTCTGTGGAGGTGAACCCCAAACAATTATTAACCCTCTGTTGCATGGCGTGCCATATTTGGCACATACCGATTAACATTTTTTTATTGCGGGCGCGAGATGACCAGTGGAGAATGTGACACAGTTAGAGTAATCCTTAGAGTTACGTGCACTAAATATAAAAAAAGCGCTGCCATCCCTAGAGCAGTATGAAATCTAGGCATGAAATAGATTTCACGGTGCACGTGCAAACTCGGATCATGAACAACAGTGACTGCTATATTTTTTCTTGCAACCATTTTCTCGTTGCAGAAGCAAGAAAAAATTATTTTGGCATATCTCGTGGCTTTGAAAATTCATGCTCATGAAGGCTCTTCTCAATTCCGTTTTCCACTACGGTATATAGTCGGAAATCGGTATGTGCCATATTTGGCACAGTATGCATGGGAGTGATGAAATGTGCAATATGATTCCATCTATGTTTTGTTGCACAGTGCAAATACAAACAAAAAGAAATCTTCTGAGATCATGCAGCACAGCTCGTTTTGGCCAGATTTCAGTTGTGGCGGTAAGTTTTGAGATGCTTCACGAAAATAAGGAGTGTCAGCAGCAGTACCTGGCAATTTTTTTGCTATATTATTGGCGTGGGTGCACGAAAAAATTATGTGAAGTGTAACCAGTGCACGGCGATATTTAGCTTTTGCGATTTGTCGACAACTGACGCTCACAACCACAAGTCAGCGGTTGGAAATTCGGGCAGGAATGTACAGCAAGGCGGCACCACGCGAAGAACCAAACGCGTAAGCGGCCATCTTGCACGTAGATGTCGGCAGTCAGATGCACTAACCAAAATGTTCAATTATGCCTGAACACAGGAAGCAATTGCTTTGCTTTATTCCACAAATCAAGCTAAAAAGACCGCAATCAGTGAGATTTTGTTTTTCAGCCATGGCAGCAAGTTTACTCGCCCACGTGCATAGTGTGCCATATTTGGCACAAACCTCTATCTTCATTAATACAGTCGCAATAAATCTGAAAATTTTTGTACATGTTATTCTTCATGTAGTTAATGATAAAAAATGATCAAATAATTTTTCAATTGATTTTTTCATAATTCATGCAATAGAGGGTTAATTTGCGCAGCAAAAATATGGTTAACTTTTGAAAGTTTTATATCAGTTATACGACATATTGAACAAATTCTGGTATCACCCATGTCCGGGGGGATACAGGTCGAGGAGAGAGTTGCATGAAGCTATGACAGGCAGCCGAAATGCAAAGATAGCAATGAGTCCATATTGCTGTTTTAGCGCAAAAAACGACACCACAAGAAAGAAGACGGAACACAGCGCTACTCTCAACTGTCATGGTTTATTGCGTCACTCCACTCTTTATAGCAACCAGATACCGGTAGGACATGCGCCGTGCACCCTATGCGCACAACCACCACACCTTGCGCAATCATGAAAGCGAATCCAAGAAACAAAATACAGAGGAAAACAAGGTAATGGAAGGCACACCAATGCACTGCGACCCCAATGATTGAATGAAAAAAAGCTTCTGATAATTCCCTGGCGGTGCTGTCACGACTCTTCTTTAAGATAGCGGTTAGTCTAAACAAGGCTTGACAATTGCATTTTTCGCAGTGTTGAGCTAAATGTGAACCTGTACCAGTCGGCAGGGATCTTTCATGTTCTTTAAGGCGCTCATTCACACAGCGGCCTGACTGACCTACATACACTTTGCCACAAGAGAGTGGAATCTTGTAGACCACCCCTACGCTGCACTCAACAAACTTCTGGTGTCTCTTATCACATTGCGGCTTTTTCTTTTCTTTACAAACACGCCTGCACAACATAGACAGTTTCCGGGGGGCAGAAAAAACAATCGGGATTTGGTACCTAGTGGCCACATTCTTAAGATTGTGAGCCACTTGATGGCAAAACGGCACTACTACAGGCTTTTTCTCTGTGTCGATTCTACACTTCTGGCGCTTGCCTTTCAGCTTCTGAAGCAAAACTTCAGAGATCGACGTCACTACCACACTTGGGTAATGCGCATCCTGCAACCTTTTTAACTGCGCGTTAAAGCTCTCGTGAGCTGAGTGATGGCACGATTTCATTAATGATGATTCAAGACACATCATGACAATGGCACGTTTCAAAACCTTCGAGTGCGCAGACTCGTATGGCAGAAGACCCTTACGTGCACGCGGCGAGTACATCCAGCAGGCATTACCTGCTTGTAGGAAAGTTGTAGATCCAGAAACTGCAGTTTACCGTGCTTTGTGAGTTCATGTGTGAAGGTTAAACCCTTGGCGTTGTCCGTGAACAGAGATAAAATATCAGCTACTGCGCCAGAGCCTTCGTGGTTAGTTTGTTTTATCACAACAAGGAAATCGTCAATATATCTAAAAATCTGGACCAGGTCATTGTCTAAAACACTCTTAAGAGCACGGTCGACAAAGGACAAAAAAAATATTACAAAGAGCAGGCGCCACACACGAACCAATACGCTCACCCTTTTTTTTGAATAAATAGCTAGTTTTCGAACGAGATAACAGTTGCGCTTAGATAAAACTCAAGAACGGACAAGAATTTTTCTGAGGACATCCCAGTAGCATTGCGAAAGTCTAACTCGCCATTTCTTCGATGCATGCCATCACACAGCAAAAAAGCTCATCGTGCGGTATCGAATAATATAAATCTTCGACGTCCACAAAAAAAAGTTGACAACTGAATGGTTGTCTCTCAG
>JALIZH010011349.1:0-89776 GCA_030522465.1 Rhipicephalus appendiculatus
TACCGTAGTGACGCGAACTTAAGAAGACGCTGTCACATGTTTCCTGCGTTCTCGTGTTTTAAATGCCAAGCATTTCTTAGCGAACTTCGGCGACTTTGAGCGTATCTATCTATCTATCTATCTATCTATCTATCTATCTATCTATCTATCTATCTATCTATCTATCTATCTATCTATCTATCTATCTATCTATCTATCTATCTATCTATCTATCTATCTATCTATCTATCTATCTATCTATCTATCTATCTATCTATCTATCTATCTATCTATCTATCTATCTATCTATCTATCTATCTATCTATCTATCTATCTATCTATCTATCTATCTATCTATCTATCTATCTATCTATCTATCTATCTATCTATCTATCTATCTATCTATCTATCTAGCCGCCTACGACTTTGTGCTCTCCTGGCCGTATCGTTAATGGGATTTATACCAAATTTGGTATGGCATAACATGACTGTATGACGAACATAAATGGCTGGTCATATCATGACAATCATGACTAACTTGTCATGAAAAGTATGATTTACATGCCACGCTCATGGCGCGCTCGCGGCCGTTTCGTTAGCTTGACATACACCAAATTTGGGATTGAGTGACATGACTGTATGACGAACATAAATGACAAGTGGTAATATGAAAATCATGACATCATGAGCGACATGACTTGCATTCCACGCTCATAGCGCGCTCGCGGCCGTTTCGTTAGCTTGATATACACCAAATTTGGTATTGAGTGACATGACTGTATGACGAACATAAATGACAAGCCGCAATATGGAAATCATGACATGTCATGGTGGCCATGTCATGAGTGACATGACTTGCATTTAACGCTTGTGGCGCGCTCGCGGCCGTTTCGTTAGCTTGATATACACCAAATTTGGTATATCGCGACGTGACTGTATGACGAACATAAATGACAAGACGTAATATGGAAATCATGACATGTCATGAGTGACATGACTTGCATTTAACGCTTGTGGCGCGCTTCGCGGCCGTTTCGTTAACTTGATATCGCAAATTTGGTATATCGCGACGTGACTGTATGACGAACATAAATGACAAGACGTAATATGGAAATCATGACATGTCATGAGTGACATGACTTGCATTCCACGCTCATGGCGCGCTCGCGGCCGTTTCGTTACCTTGATATACACCAAATTTGGTATTGAGGTGACATGACTGTATGACGAACATAAATGACAAGCCGCAATATGGAAATCATGACATGTCATGAGTGACATGACTTGCATTTAACGCTTGTGGCGCGCTCGCGGCCGTTTCGTTACCTTGATATACACCAAATTTGGTATATCGCGACGTGACTGTATGACGGACATAAATGACAAGCCGTAATATGGAAATCATGACATGTCATGAGTGACATGACTTGCATTCGACGCTCATGGCGCGTTCGCGGCCGTTTCGTTAGCCTTGATATACACCAAATTTGGTATTGAGTGACATGACTCTATGGCGAACATAAATGGCAAGTCGTAATATGAAAATCATGACATCATGAGCGACATGACTTGCATTTCCACGCTCATAGCGCGCTCGCGGCCGTTTCGTTAGCTTGATATACACCAAATTTGGTATTGAGTGACATGACTGCATGACGAACATAAGTGAGAAGCCGCAATATGGAAATCATGAGATGTCATGAGTGACATGACTTGCATTTAACGCTTGTGGCGCGCTCGCGGCCGTTTCGTTAGCTTGATATACACCAAATTTGGTATATCGCGACGTGACTGTATGACGAACATAAATGACAAGACGTAATATGGAAATCATGACATGTCATGAGTGACATGACTTGCATTCCACGCTCATGGCGCGCTCGCGGCCGTTTCGTTACCTTGATATACACCAAATTTGGTATATCGCGACGTGACTGTATGACGGACATAAATGACAAGCCGTAATATGGAAATCATGACATGTCATGAGTGACATGACTTGCATTCGACGCTCATGGCGCGTTCGCGGCCGTTTCGTTAGCTTGATATACACCAAATTTGGTATTGAGTGACATGACTCTATGGCGAACATAAATGACAAGTCGTAATATGGAAATCATGACTTGTCATGTGCGGCATGACTTGCATTCCACGCTCATGGCGCGCTCGCGGCCGTTTCGTTAGCTTGATATACACCAAACTTGGTATTGAGTGACATGACTGTATGACGAACATAAATGACAAGTGGTAATATGGAAATCATGACATGTAATGAGTGACATATGACTTGCATTCCACGCTCATGGCGCGCTCGCGGCTGTTTCGTTAGCTTGACATACACCAAATTTGGGATTGAGTGACATGACTGTATGACGAACATAAATGACAAGTGGTAATATGGAAACCATGACTTGTCATGTGCGACATGACTTGCATGCCACGCTCATGGCGCGCTCGCGGCCGTTTCGTTAGCTTGAGATACACCAAATTTGGTATTGATTGACATGACTGTATGATGAACATAAATGACAGGTCGTAACATGTAAAACATGACATGCAAATTATGTAAAGCATGATTTGCTCCTTCCTGGCTGCTTCGCATTACATCGATTCCCACAGTGCGTGGGATCTGCCGGCTTTTTTTACTGTTTTCGAAACCTGCCTGTATTTGTTTCGTGGCAGTTCTTTTTAAATTATCGGTCACGTGCCCAGTGACTGTCGTATGGTAACCTTGGTGACCTCTCCTGTAAAGAGTGTTTTTTTTTTTTTTGGTTTTGTGAACATCTGTGACGAGTGAACATTGCTGTTGCGTGGACAATTATATTCTAGTTACGGGATCAGTAAAGTGATCGTCCAATCATCTGCAAATTTTTTCACCCTTTTATGGCTATCGACAACGTCACGAAACAACCTGTTATGTAAGGGAAGATGAGTAGCCAGAGCCACACCTAGGCATGAATCTCTCCTTAAAAACATATAATAAAAAAAGAAGAGCAACGCTAACTTAATCCAAATTTACATGCTAGTCTTTCTAAACACTTCTTTGTTTAATTATGCAGGAACTTGTTAATTTTTGGACGAGAATGTAGAGACCAAAGTTACTTTTTTCTCCCGAAAACTTTTCTCAGTGACTATAACTCTGTTACGTCGGCGTGACGTCATGTATTTCAATGTAGTACATCATATCTCGTTCATCGTGGCTCAGTAAAAGAAAACAAAGCATAAAAGCTTGAGAGGTGTGCGACGTTGAGTTTTTTATCTGTTTCAGAATATAACTTTTTTTCTTTTTTTCAACTTCAACATGGCATATTAACGAGGCAAAGACGAAGTGTGACGTAGTAAGACCTGAGACAAATGACTGCGGATTAAGCCAGTCATAAACATCAGGGCCACACGTTTCAGCATCACTGCTGAAACATCTTTACAGAGAGCTTGGGTGGGCATTTTTATTACAGCGAAAGTTTTTATGAGATCACAACAACAGCCATTTTCGGTGCCATAGTTGTCCACCGCCGGTGTACGTAACCGCAATCACGCGAAATAATAACAAAAAAAAATTAAATGCGAAAAAAAATATCCTGGATAGAATCAGATTCGAACCCGAATCTGATTCCAGCCGAGTATTCTACCACAGCCATTTCGGTGCTTGAAACTAATTCGCAAAAAGGCCCAATACATGTTTAATGTCGTGGAAGGAATCACGTTAACATGGGGAATATAGCGTGGTAGAAGAGTAAAATAACAAGCAGACATCATACAATGCGAATTTCATAACTAGTGGGTCGTTTAACACTTCGAAACCGTTACAAAGGGCTCAGCCATAATACTTCATCGTCATCTGCCACCGCATCAACAAAGTGCACGTAATGCCTTACAGACCTGCAGCGGGTACTTCGCTTCACCGCAGAATAACGAATAATGGCGTAGTTGGTGCTTCCCTACTTCACAAAAAGTTATGATGATTTATGGCGTAGTAGGTGCCTCGCAAGTGTACTTGTAGTAGTTGTCTCAAGAGAGTTTACGAAAGGCTCTGCAAAGGCCGCTCTTCCAGCTTTCGCTGCGATTTTGCTGCATCTTCAGCGCAGGCCGGGTGCTATTTTTTTCATCCCTGATTGACAGCTACGTGTAGGCGATCGCATTCCAGAAGCTTTACTGCAACCCAGCCTGTTTTGTGATGCAGGCATCGCACCGGGCCTTTCGATTTTCTTCGTTCGTCCCCACTACTGCACTGTTAAGAGACTGGGGTAGTCTCACGGTTGCTTCTAAAAGGAACAAACCACAAGAAGTGAAAGAGGTGGACACGTTCAGCAAAGGACGCATCCTCCAAACCAAAAAGCAAGGAGACACCACTTACCCAACCCCCCAACCCTGAAGACCACGTCAGCCTCACGATCTCTGCTGAGTTCTCTTCTACAGGCGATCAAGTTGGCACTGAGGTAACGGTCACCCCGAGCGGAAGTAACGAAGCCACATGGATGTAAAAGAAAGAACACCGTATTCAGTTAAGAAAATGTGCAAACGTGTCAGGAAGGAAGGAAGTGCGGCGTGATCGGCTGCTTTGGCCTTAGAGAGAACAAAAATAAGCGACGCTTCGAAAGAGGCGCCCAGTCAATCGGGGAGTGGCCCTTAGAGTGGTGCGCGGCAACTTCTAAAGGACACCGCGAGTTCGTGTACACACTCCCTTTGGAGGGGATGACGCTCTTGCGCAAACAGAATGGCCCGACCGTGAACTTCCAGGTCTGTGGCGGGGATGTTCAGAGCGCCTTCTTTGAGTCGGGACGTTGGCTAGTGCGTGCCATTAGATCCCTAGCAGTCCACATGAATTGATGTTAGGAGAATGTCCTCACATTCTCCTAACTGAATGTTAGCAGAATGTAAGAGAATGATGTTAGGAAAATGATGTTAGGAGAATCGGGGCGATGGCGAGTGCCACCAAGCTTTTAAGGCCTTGGATTCCTCATCAAACGCGAGAAGTGACCGTCGACGTCAACATGAGTTATGCAAAAAAAAAAAAATCATCATTATCAGACGACGACGTCGTCATGACGTCAGAGGGCGCCAAGATTTGTGAAGTTACATGATGTGACGTGATGTGATGATGTCGCCACATGACATCGTCCCTTGTACAAACGTCCAGAAACCTTCCAATGCGTCCGTTCCCGGAGACAGTGAAAAACTGTTTTGTGCAGAAAGCTTAAGGGGGGAGGGGAGGGATCAATAGAATAGATTGAAAAAAAAAAAGAAAGAAAAAGATGGTTTTCGCCTTCGAGTCATCTCAGGCAAGTGCATAAGTGACCATGCGACTTAATTGCCTTCCTTGGCGATCTTTATTTTTGTACTAATGGATCGCCATTGCTATACGTTGTTTTGAAATCATTTGTTTTAACTATTAGACTAAATTGTATATTGTATGTGCTGTGTACTTGTAACGCTTAGAGACTTGGACCTCTACGTTAGACACCTCTAAGGGACAAGGAGTAGCCGGCGCCCTGTTTGTGCGTCAACATCTCCTTACATCACGTCAATAAAAAAAAAATCGCCATTGCTGACCTGACCCTCTGCACTGCTCTCACCTGAAGATGTAAAACCAGTTCATTCTGCCTATTCCCTTGTTTACGGCCGCCAATATTTCAAACTGATACTATAATTTCACACGCCGATTTATTTAAGTTTCCGGAACTTTCTTTGAAACCTTATGTATGAGTAATAGATGAATACTAAGGCATGCAATTACGAGTTCAACACGGTAAATGGTTGTTCACCTCACTCCCCAAATCAGCGGCAGCTGTAAGGAAATAAGGAGGTAAACGAATAAAATAGAGAGATGAAACCCTATATAGGAACCAACGCGCTGAGCGGGCGTCCGCACTTCCATCTCTATCAAGCAAGCGACTGATATATAATAATAATAACTGCTGCGGTTTCACACCCCGAAACTATCATATGATTATGAGGGACGTTGTAGGGTAGGGCTCAGAAAATTTCGACCACCTGGGATTCTTTAACGCGCACGTAAGTCTATATACACAAGCCTCGAGCATTTCGCCACCATCTAAATGCAGCCACCGGGGCGGTCAGGATTCGATCCAGCGACCTTCGGGTCAGCAGTCGAGCACTATCACCATTAGACCACCATCAATCAAGCGACTAACACCTCCAGCAACCGAGCGACACTCATGAGGGTGGCCTGGAGGGCCAACTGAAGTAAAAGAAGGCAAATGGTGGCAGCCTTCTGATGTTTTAATTGTTCTTTTCCTCATCATTACCAATTCGGGACAGTTATTACTTTCTTCACGATTTTGTAACCGTTTTCTCCTCACCGTCAAGAACGCTAACAGATCAACGGACTAAGTCTTTTTGCTAACGACGGGTACGTCAATCTGAAAACAAGCAAACGTTAATGGGTGTGAAACATCATACTGATAGTCGTCTAACGAAGTTTGTTGCTAACGAGCAAAGCATCTTTATGTACTACTGAGCATAAAAAATAAAGGAAAAACTCCCATTCTGGGTGACGAGGACATTGAGCTATTTGTTGGAGCGAACGCATTTATCGTAAGAACTCTCGCTAGCCTCTACGTTGTTACACCTGATATAAGAAACGGAGCTGATGCGTAATAAGCAATATGCGTAAGCACTCCGGCAAGAGCTCATATCTAACCGTATGCCGCAATCGTTTAACAACCAAGACGATGAGAGTAACGATAAACGAAAACAGCGGCAACATCAAAGACGACGAAGTTGGGCTGGGCAAGTCGAACAATGTTTGCACAAAAATGGATAACTCCAGTGGAGTTTCTTCCTTTCCTTTTGCAGTGAAACGCGCTACTGATCCCCGCGCGATATGCCACTCACGTGAATCCGGCGAAACGTGAAAGTTCCTGCCGAGAGCGTGTATCACTTATCTGAATACAAATAAATCTGTTCTGAATGCGAATGACCACGTATCCTCGCTTCCTTCTTTCGCAAGTCAGCGGAGGTGGAGTCATCCTCCTTTTGTGCAAATTATTCAAGTAAATCAAGAAGCAGCGGACTGACCAGCCAGCTAATATAACACTCAGTTATGTATTCTGTACTCACATAATCAATCAACCCTCAATTCATTCTCAATCAGTCTAAAAGGCAATCAATCATTAAGTGACAGGAGCACGAAGAAAGAGGCCGAACATGCAAAGGCTGAGATTTAATCGCATGGTGTACTTTCTTTCTCCAGCGGCCACTACCACTCGTGCTCGCCGAAGCACGACGTTCACGCGTTCATGATAAACAAACTGGTTATAAAATAATTGCTGGGGTTTAACGTCCCAATACCACGATATGATTATGAGAGACGCCGTAGTGGAGGGCTCCGAAAATTTTGACCACCTGGGGTTCTTTGAACGTGCAAAAGAACTGGTTATGCAAACACAGACACAAGAGGGAAGACAAGACACCACGAAAGTTTGTGGTGTCCTGAATTCTCTCTCGTGTCCGTGTTTGCACTCCCAAGTCTCTTCGCGTGAATACGCGCCAACTAGCTCAGCTCACTGTTGTCCAAAGATTCAAGCTTTTCAGGCACCAAAACGTCAACCATTACCACCGACCAAGTGACCGTTACGATATATGCTGAAGCAGCGGAGAGAAACAGAGTGCGACGCATTCAGGCGAATGCACCTGGTCATTACGGCGCATTCGCGCACACAACTGCGAAGGCTCTTTACTCGTTAACGCCAGCGTTAACGCTCTGTTTCTCGAACGACAATCTACACACTACCGTCGCGATTCGCCCCGCTGCTTCGGCCACAATTACCTCGCTTTCCTCAACGCCTGCTTCGAGCGATCGACTCTAACGCTTCGCCCATTTTCTTCCTTCATCTCACTCACCTAGTCTGAATAATCCCGAATAATAGCGCCGTACACGGGAATCGGCGGGATTCTGTCTTGAAGGGGGGGCAAACCCGTGTTTCATCGCAGCGGGGTAGGGTGGGGAGGAACGCTGGTGGGGATCCCGGGGTAGTGCTAATGCGACCTCGAGGGGAGGGGGGGGAGCGAGGTAAATGCTTCTTCTGCAGCCCCATGCCTACGCCCATAGCACCGTATGGTGCTTCTAGCGAACCGAGGAGGTCGGGGTGTGACTCGTTCACCGGGTTCTCGCTACGTAATTAAAGCTCATTAGCCAGAGTCTTAACGCCTTCCGTATGGAGCGGCTCATAAACTGGCCGGTCGTAATCCCTCTTCGCCGGCCCCTGGTCATCGTTTCTATATGAGGTCGCTTTTAAATAATCTCGCCTTCTTACGCGGAACAGCTCTCGTTTTGAATGGGGAGCACCTTGTTCGACGAAGGCATAAAGAGAGGGGTCGTCGAACATACGATTTCTTTCAGCACCAACCTGCGAAGCGTTTCTTCGTGAACTTTAGGCACTTTGAATCTATCTATCTATCTATCTATCTATCTATCTATCTATCTATCTATCTATCTATCTATCTATCTATCTATCTATCTATCTATCTATCTATCTATTTATCTATCTATCTATCTATCTATCTATCTATCTATCTATCTATCTATCTATCTATCTATCTATTTATCTATCTATCTATCTATCTATCTATCTATCTATCTATCCGTCCGTCCGTCCGTCCGTCCGTCCGTCCGTCCGTCCGTCCGTCTGTCTGTCTGTCTGTCTGTCTGTCTGTCTGTCTGTCTGTCTGTCTGTCTGTCTGTCTAGCCTGTTCTGACCCGTTTTGTCCTGACCCATTCTGTCCCGACCTGCTCTGTCCTGTTCTGTCCTGGTCTGGTCAGTCGTTCTGCCCTGTTTGTCTTGTTCTGTTTGTATGTCTTGGTGCTCTCGGGGTCACTCAATTTATTTGGTATATACGGAAAACCGCATGACAATATATGAATTTATGTCGAACGTGAATAGCAACAAGTCATGACATGAACAGCATGATATGCATGTCGTGTTTATCGCGACATAAATGACAAGAGGACATCGTGATGTCATATGGTAGCTGTCTCATTTCCTTTCCGTATACCAGTACGCGCATCACAATGGCAGTTCGCAACAATGTAAGGTGCAGATGGCTTGCAATGCCTTCGATCCCAGAGGCAGTGCGAAACCGCGTTAGGTGCGGAAGGCTTTCGGGGTGGTGGTGGAACGACCACTGCAATCGACTGGAGAAAAATAAGATGACTTTCGCCTTGGAGTCTTCTCAGGTAAATGCATATTGACCCTGTAAACTTTTCCCCCCTTATCGATTTAAGATGCCTAACCATGACGGTCGCAAACGACGCCGAACAGACCACCGTCGTTCTCTACCGCGGCATGAGTACAATGAATCAAGTTAACGCAGCCGAGAATGGTGCATAGGAACTTCCTCAACAACTAGACGGCCGGGAGAGGAAGCGAAACGCAAATAACAGCGTAAAACGGCGCTCGTCTCCGTATCCTAGTAGTGATTAACTAATTGCTCTCCGCATACACTTCCCCCATCCTTTCCCAACTGTTCCCAATCGCGCGGGAGAAAGTGTGCCAGCGCTGAACCCTTCCACTTACACCGTACATTTTTCGACAAAGCCAATGAGTGAGAGGAATTGAGAAAGGGGGGGTTGGAGAGCGTGCATTCGAAATGCATTTGCAAATCGAGCCTCCCGTTCAGGACGACTCGGCTGATTGTTGGTGTACACGCAGCACCGGCGATGCTCACAGTTTGCGCATGGGAAATTGAAGAGCGAGGCACGGCGACAGTGAGTGCACGCAGTTGCGGAAGTCGGCGTTGTTTGGAGTCCTAATTAAAATTATACGAACGCGCGCTCGCGTCACCTTCTTACGTCCGTTCTTTTCAGAGTTGGCAGTAATGAAGTTACAGCAATTAAATTAATTTTTGCTCTTATGAGTAATTTAGTGGATGAATTAATAAATGAGCAACTTTATTTGTCCCCGTTTGACGGGAAGGTGAAATAGGACAGATGTTGGAGGGGCAATAAATACCTGAAGTGGGCCTCCTCTGCTCTCTCCACCCACTTCAGGATGGCCTCCTAGTTTTATACGCTTGTAATTTAGTGTTGTAGTGAATGACTTAATGCGAGCAATTTCAAGAAAATGACTCGTTCCTTTGATAATAGCTTTTGAATAAAATATCGCATGTTCGTTTTCCCTACGACATATAAAGTTGACCAAAAAAAGAAAGAAAATAAACAAGAGTTAATCTAAGGGTCATACCTCAAGGATGGGAAGTTGAGCAAAGATGACTGAGAGGGGGAGAAAGAGAGAGAATTTATTCGAAGAAGGTAGAGAGGTATTTGCCTGTGCTTGTGAACCCTGGCATGCTGCTCTGCACATAGGAAAAGAGAGGGGGAGGGATGAAGATGACTATGGGGACAGGAAGACGTTGTGCGCATGTACAGTAAAAATCTCAAGATTTCAATGCAGATATATGAGCTGTACATAAAGCGTTCGAGAGTTTCGGATGAATAATCAACTATTGTTAAAGTTATTTCGAAGCAGTTTTATTATTTGTGAGACGTAATAGTAATGTTATTACTTTCAGCCAGCTGTAATTTGTAATGGAATACAATTACACTTATAGACCTTTTCACAGGAGAGGAAAAAACGCCGCCGTGATGGGCTGCGCGCGGGAGTACAAAGGCTAATTTCACAGCCTTGGCAGTGCATTTTTGGGGTGGTCACGCCAATTTGCGCAGCCCAGAAAGGTCTATGGTGGCGCCCGGGAGCAGTTTGTGAAAACGTCTATAGACTTTGAGAAAAGTGATTGTCAATGTAACTGAGCCATTTACGAGTAATACTGCCATTTCTCGTTCTTTCCTACCCGTCTAGTCGCTCCTTCTGAAAGTGCGCGGTAATACACACAAAAGATCGAATGCATTTCTAAACTTCTATCATTCGCAAACACGAAGGATAGAAGAAGAGAAAGAGAGACACGAAAGAGCGCAGCGCTCTTTTTGTCTCTCTTTCTTCTTCTACCCTTCGTGTTTGCGCAGTACGCTACCCTGTTCCAGAAGAACTTGACTCTGGTCTGGTCTGTGCTACCCGTAAAACGCTACCGCTTCAGTGATACGAACCAACTAGCCTGCAAAAAGGCCTTATTGCCTCTATTAAGTAAATCAGAATGTACAGCCACAGTGTAAATTTTTTTTAGTCTATATTTTTTAGATATACTTTTTTTCAATAAGCTGCATCTACGGATTATATTCTTTACGTCGCACACAAACTCTTTCGCAGATGACACGGAAAGGCCGAAACGGACGGGGATGTAGGAAAACGCCGTTTAAAGCAGTTGATTTCGACTGTAGTTGATGCGACTTACTGCAACCAAGATTCGAGGACCATGGACATGTGCCTCGAACGCACAGGAGGCTGTGAAAGCACTACTAAAATGCCTGAAGTCACCAGATCTATGCGACCACTTGTACATTTCATGCACACGTGATTCTGTCCATCCCTCTCTTTTCTTCTGTCGCTATTTTTCCCCTTCCTCCAATGCAGGGTAGCAAACCGGACGTGCGTCTGGTTAACCTCCCGGCCTGTCCTTGCTTCATTGTCTTTCTCTCTCACTCAGTAAATTAGTCATGCTGAGCTAATGAGAACATTAATTACACTTAACATTCATACTGTAGCAAGTTGTTTTAGGGGCGAAGCACCTTAAGACCGAGCTTTGTCGGCGTGCGGCGGCGTGCACAGCACATGCAAGGTACCAACTATACGCCATGACGATGACGCTGATGGCTTGAAACAACCAACAACCACCAAGGGAACGTGCATGGACCTCGTCTTTGCCAACTTCAGGCTAGATCCGATCGAAAGAACCATTGGCTCTACACTTCACGGACCACAAAGCAGTAATAATGAAGGCAAAACGAAATCCAGAACTCAACACGATATACCACTTATCAAAAATAAACATTGTATATAACTGTACACTGCTTTGTCACTCATTTACATGCGTGAGTGGGCAATGTCACGGGTGATTTACGGTAACACCGAACAATTCCCCTCCTTCGCCCACTCATCATCATTCACTTCGTGGAGATGTGGTGATTTTTTTCTGTATATGCTTAATGTATATACCGTAACCTATGGTCTATAGATGTTTCTTTATAAGGAAATGGCAACGACCAAATCTATAAGGGTTATGGAAAACGCTGTAACCTCAGTAAGGCGCTAAGCTCCGCCAAATAAGTGAAAGAGCTGACCTTTATAGGATTTGAACTAGACTGGACACTTAAACCGTGGCAAGTTGTTTTCTTTATATAGTCCAGGCCAGGCCCGTAGCCAGAAAATTTTTTCGGGGGGGGGGGCACCTGTTGAAAA
Source organism: Rhipicephalus appendiculatus (assembly GCA_030522465.1). Lineage (NCBI taxonomy): Eukaryota > Metazoa > Arthropoda > Arachnida > Ixodida > Ixodidae > Rhipicephalus > Rhipicephalus appendiculatus. The sequence continues at coordinate 12,291 of JALIZH010011349.1, forward strand.
CCTTGAAAACCCCCCTATTTTTCTTATTTTTTCTCGGTGAAACACCCCCCTCAATCCAAATTTCGGGGGGTGGGGCTAGCCCCCCTTCCCCCCTGGCTACGGGCCTGGTCCATGCATAGACTGTATTTGATAGTCTATAAAAGCTTTTTATCAAAAATGGCAATGATTAAATGGGCGCGTTTGATGGAAAACACTGTAATCTCAGTAAGGCGCCAAGCTCAGCCTAATAAGTGAAAAAGGGAGGCCGGTTCAACGTACGAAGACGAAGACTGACAGTGAAGTTTTTTTTTTTTCAAGAAGAAGAAAAAACGAGTCGACGTTTGAGCGACGTGGAAGGCTTTTCCCAGAAATAATAAAAACGGAAGCGCGGTTTCGTCTTTAAGTGAAATCGTGAAGCCCCGAGCACAAAGCGTCACGAGGGTGCGAGGGAAGCTGCTAGAACGGTAGGAAAAAAAAAACACGAAGAATATAAATTCACGAAACTTTTAAAGGCGTGTCAAAGTAGGAACGAACTTTCGGTCAGGCCCAGGGCAGACGGCTAAGACAAGTGCGGAATTCAATTTTCGGTCCCGGCTTCCGCTAGAACGATGGCTCGACAGATTGATTTTTTTAAAATTTTTTTTTAGAAGTCCCTCTTCTTTATGCGGGACTTCTTTTCGATTGATTGGCTGTATTCTTCCACCCTGGTCTTGCAAATGAACAAAAAGCCTAGACATGTTTTGTTTCTGCGTTTCATTGGTTCTTTACTGATTGATCTGCAAACGTAAAAAACTTTGTTAAATTGTGAAGCTTGGCGTTCGGTCTTTAATGCTTAGCATGAACACGTTTCCGTTAAATAGAAAGAATAACGAACATCAAGAAGAAACCTATCAAGAAGAAAATGGGCAGATGCATAGGTTAATAAGCAAATCAGTTAACGAACAAACGACCGTGATACATACATACATACATACATACATACATACATACATACATACATACATACATACATACATACATACATACATACATACATACATACATACACACACACACACACACACACACACACACACACACACACACACACACACACACACACACATACACACGCACACACGCACACACACACATACATACATACATACATACATACATACATACATACATACATACATACATACATACATACATACATACATACATACATACATACATACATACATACGTACATACATACATACATACATACATACATACAAACCGGACGTGCGTCTGGTTAACCTCCCTGCCTTTCCTTGCCCCTCTCTCTCTCTTTCTCCAGATAATGTTACTTATCGCAGGCAGCTCACAATAAGCCGACCTAGCACATGGTAACGTAGGTCAAAAAGTCTTTCATACCCCGTATGAACTGCGTCTAAGCATATAAAAAGATAATTAAAGTGCAATGATTAAAATCATTCCAACAGTTTTCTTTTACCGTTCCGATATTCAATGCATGCTCCCGACTCAGCGTAGGCGCGCGTGTCACCAGTTTTGCAGCGTCGTCCCAAATCACACAGTTCTCACGACCCGGCGCGCTCAAATCATGACGGCGCACTTTTGACAGCGTTCAACGGGCGCCGTCGGTAGCGTCACCATGGCAACGTTGGAACCTCGGGACGCACTGGAGTCGGGGCAGCGTAGTGCTCACACCTTGCGAAAGAGAATTGTTGAGGAAGGTATACTGTGACTTGGCTGCGAAGAAATCCGGCCAAAGGAATGCTACAGTTGCAGCCAATTAAAATTAACGGAGGCTGGATGCCTAATGGTCAGTATACTATTTTGATGTATTTCCAGCGTAGTTGAATACATAGAGTTTCCTAAGATTAACTATAGGGGACTCTGGCGCTGCGATAGTTCAGCCACCATGGGAATGATGGGTAGTACACGGATTTGCCTAGTCTTTGTAGTTACGGCTTCGAACGCACTTGTGGCTTTGTTTATTGTTGTGTTCTGATTCTGTTTCAGATAAAATAATGAACCGTTGTGAACTTCGCCAGCCGATTTGAATTCGTGAGCCTAAAAGGTCAACGTGGTGAAGCTTACCTGCTAACGCTTTGCTGAACTTCGTATTGCGACAAAGCGAATTCAGGCCACACGGAGCCAAAAGAACGAAGACTAGGCAAGACTAGGCAAATTTGTGTACTACCCATGATTCCCACGCTGGCTGAAGCGCCGTGTGTTGCAGCTCCCATAGACACTAGCGCCAGAGTTCCCTAGTGTATTTATAGGAAACTCTATGGTTGAATGCACAATCGGCCACAAAATAATGCACACCACGCGAGCGCTTGGAGAACTTGTCATCTCCGCCGTCTATAGTGGCGAGTCGTCTACCGTCGAGAGCATTTAGCTCTGGACGCGCAGTCGCCACAGCATTGCTTTCGACAGCAGACGGGTTTTCCACTAGGTCGCGGAGACGGCAATGGCGGCACGCGCTCACGTGGTCCGTATTATTTTGTGGCCGACTGTACACATGTCCGCCTCGATGGTACAGAGGTTACGGTGCTCGGCTGCTGACCGAAAGGTCGCGGGACCAATCACTGCCGTGACGGTCGTATTTTGATGGAGGCGAAATGCTGGAAGCCCGTGCACTGTGCGATGTCAGTGCACGTTAAACCACGCAAGATGGTCGAAATTTCCGGAGCCCTCCGCTGCGGTGGGCCTCAAAATCATATCGTTATCTCGGCACGTACAATATTATAAAAGAGCTGTTAAGGCCGAGGTTGGCGGTGCGCGGTAGATAGAAAATTATCATCATCATCAACCGGCACCAGCTATCTTCGTTCTCTTCTTCATCGCCTTCATCTTCTGCATCGCTACCAGAATACGTGCGACAATTTGTCTGGTGAGGGATGCAATAACTTGATGGAGTACAGAGAAAGAGAATGAAAGAGAGAGAAAAAGAAAGAAAGAAAGAAAGAAGGAAAGAAGGAAAGAAAGAGAGAAAGAAAGAAAGAAAATTTTATGGCGAAATTTCCTTTTTTTTTTTGCCGAGGCGAGCTTCGCACTCGCATACCCATGATCCGAATGCGAGCGTCCTAACCACTCGGCTATCCAGGCACACCGGCAGAGTATAGCATAGCCTTGTATAGTATGTATAGTACAGCAAAGGTGTGGGAAAGGGAAAATGATGGTGAGGGGGATAGATGTGAGTATTGTGAGGAGAGAAAGAAGGATGGGAGAACGAGTGCAGAGAGAGATAGAGAAACAGGAATAGATTTAAGGAAAGGGAAAAAGAAACAGAGCAAAAAAATAGAAGGCGAGAGACCGACTACACAGAGACAGAGAGAAACAAAGACGTAGAAAGAAATAGAAAAAATAGAAGAAGAGGAAGATAGAGAGAAAAATGCAGACAGAGAGAGAAAGAGATATAAAGCAACACACACACAAAAGAGGATAGAATAAAAAGGGAAAGCATAGCCATTTATAGTACACTATACCTACTGCAGTTTGCCGTCTGGCGTAGAAAAAGTTTTCATGAACCGGCACACGCTGCCTTCGTTTTCTTCGTCTTCGTCCTCTTCTTCCTCATTTGCTTCTGTCCCCCCAGCTCTGCTTGACCAAGCCTTTTTGTGCAAGCGGCGCTGCTGATTATTATTATTATTATTATTATTATTATTATTATTATTATTATTATTATTATTATTATTATTATTATTATTATTATTATTATTATTATAAGGAGGAAGAATTATTATTATTAACCTTTAAACTCACGTCCTAAAATTGAGTGGTGTCACTCCTCTGGCACGAGTGGTCGGCTGCAGTTCCATCACCTTCCTCGCACTGCACGGTTTTTTCGGGAGCGGACGAACTGTGCGTAAGCCTAACGCAACCTCTACTATTACTACAATCTAAGCGGGCCTTTCGTTATCCCTGAACCATGCTATTAGACCCCGTTTGCGTGCTAGTGGTCTTTTGGAGCAGGCATGGCGCCGGCTCGTTAGAGGCGATTGATGGATCTCCGAGCATGCATTCATAAAGATAGAACTTGCTCGCCAGCGAATCGTAGACCGTGCCTCCATTCCCTCCTAATACACGGCCACACTTCATCCAGATTATTTGTTCAAGCGTCTTGGTATAACAGTGCTCTTCGTCCCAGAATGCGCTTTGACTGTTCTTTGTTTTGCTTTTATAGCTAGGTAGAACGCTATCGTGATCTTAGTGATTGATCTTTTGTTTCATCGTTGTACGCTAGTGGGCGCTAGTTTCTTTTTCCCTGGCGTCGAACGTCATCTGCTTCTGTTTGTGTTTTCAGTTTGGGCGTCTGGAGTTCCTCAGCTGTCTTCGGCAATGCTAGGCCTCCTTACTTATTCAATCACGTCTCCCTTAAGTGAAGGTTTTCAGCGCCAAAATAAGAAAAAAAACAACGACTGATGAGGACAACCAGGTCCTCTCAGTATTACCTACAACAATGTTATCACTTTGAACATTCAATCATCAACCCGTAGGAGATAGAGATGGATGCAAAGAGCTGAATACAGCTAACATGACTATGTCTTTCGAGCACAATAAAACCTGTTCTTTTGCTTTCCAATTGTCTCGTAGTCGTTCAACTCTTGAACCGTAAAAAGAACCCAACACGTGCAATTCTTTTGCAGCGGGTATCTTTACAATAGAATTCACCAGAGCCACATCTAACGTTGCATTCCACGCGTAAATAAGTAAAACCGGACGGTTTTCTCATAAGGAGCAGCAATGTATCATTCGAATATTAGGCGAAAAAAATTAATTGCGAACCTAACACGGTTTGCACAATGAAGCAGCAATACATGAGCAAAATAAAGGCACATGGGTATAGTAACATATACAGTATAGATACAAGACAGCTCCCAGAATTGCAACACAGAGATAAAATTGCATGATACTTAGAATCGAGCTAATTAATTAGCCAACAAAGCATTTTTTACTATATACGTAGTCCCTGATGTATTTATATATAATGATCTGAAAAAACAGTGGCTGACCTCAACTGAATGAAACAGAAGACATCATGCGGCGCTCTTTAGGATATTTTTTATATTGCGCCTAATTTATCAATTAACTAAAAATCAATCGCGGATTTTTAGATTTGTTATTTAGGTTTGTCAAGTGCGTTTCGTTAAGTTGCAGAGGGTATCACAAAACGATTGATCCGATTTCTCGAGGCAACATAGTAAATGCTGCGTGGTGATATTTTATGGCGTTTAAAGAAACCCCACGAAAGAAAAAATAATAAAACCACGCCACTTCACTCACGCACTACCATATTGCAGCGCTAAAACCGTGCGCACGAGAGTGGCGAAATGAGGAGCAGCGGCTCTAGGCAACGACTTCACAGCGCTTCAGCGTTTTTAACGGCGGCCCACGGCAAGCAGGCCCCGTCGTTCAAGATAAAGAGTTAAACGAAAGAGGGGAATTTTAAGGGCTCGTTTATCTTTGTTAAGGACCACATTAATTAGAACTAACAGACAAGAAAGCCAAGAAAAGTGCACGAGATGTTTTTTTGTTGTAATTATGATGTAAATGGGAAGAAAGCAAAGGGGACAAAAAGATAAGAGATAGGTAGGCGGGTGTCTGTACGCGCGTGTGTGGGTGATAATGATAATACTCGGGTTTCTGCGTCCCAAAACCACGATATGATTATGTGGGACGCAGTAGAAGGCTCCGGAAACTTCTAACACCTGGAGTTCTTTAATGTGCGCCTAAATCTAAGTACACGGGCCTCAAGCATTTTCGCAGCCACCAAAAATGCAGCCAATGCGGCCGGGATTTGAACCCGTGATCTTCGGGTCGGCAGTCGCGCGCCACAACCACTACACAACTGTGTGTGCGTGTGCGTGCGTGCGTGCGTGTGTGCGTGTGCGTGTGCGTGTGCGTGTGCGTGCGCGCGCGCGCGCGCGCGTGTGTTTGTGTGTGTGTGTGTGTGTGTGTGTGTGTGTGTGTGTGTGTGTGTGTTTGTGTGTGTGTGTGTGTGTGTGTGCATGGTCCGGCAGGATTTTTTCTTGGTTGGCGCAAACCTTGTTTCGGGAGTGATAAGCGTCCCTTTTGCGCACCCCCTATGACGCCACTTTGTGTGTGCTTGCACGCACCAGCTAACAATAGCCATGATTAAAGTGAAGAAGAGAAAAAATCACGCGCAATATTATCAGACATCTCTAGGCGTTCACTCGTTATGAGCAACCGAGTTTTTGTTTAATTTACTTGCCTAATCATAACGAACCACAAATTAGAAATTAAACGACAACTTCGTTAACGTTAAACTGGGACATCCTGGTGAACTTCTTCAGAGGCCGTGTAAACGGCCTCTGAATGTTGTCAAAAGTTCCACATTTATCATTATTACACCTGTGCACTTATTCTGTAAAGCGTTCTAGAGAGCCTTCGCTGACAGCTTAGAAGACAGCATCAACTCCCAGTCGTTCGAGTAATGAAACGCGTCCGGATGACGTCTGCGTGACATGACGTTACCTCCCTTCGACAAAAGAAATCTAAAGCAAACGAACTAAATTGTCACTTCTCCAACTTCTTTCGTTTTCGAATCTATGAAAAAACTGAACGTAGCTGACACTAAGCGCGTGATGATTGGTCTACATGGGGGCAGACAAGCATACCGCCGAGATAAAAAGCATTCCGCTCATATGACATCTTGTTTGGACAGCGAAATAGCCTGCGTTGTGTTTTTCTCCTATGATGTCCGCACGAAGCAGTCTATTTTGCCGGCTACGGGAGCCCTGCAGCGAAACTCAAGATGACCGCTCTCGGCTTAGCTGTCTAATTCGCATCTGCAGTAAGTATTGGAACACGCACCATTTAACCGCGTTCAACAGTTTGCTTTCACTTACTTCTTCGGTCTGGAACTTCTCCTGCTCCATATTTGGCTTGATTGTCTTGCTACACACACACACACGTAAGATATTCAAGGACAGAATCCAGCTTCCCACAAAGCGCCCAACCGCACGTATGCCGTGCGCTGTCCTCCGATCTCCTTTCACGCCACACTGCCGTAATACCGTCTCACAGCGACAGAATTTGGCCCACTCGCCTCCTTGCTCGCATTTGCGGTGCACTTCCAATTGTAGACATTGTCGCATCTCTAACGTATCATCCGCAAAAAAAAAAAAAAAAAAAGAAAAGAACAGGAAAAGCGTCAGCGCGAGACACCTTCGCCGCAGGCATGACGAAGCAGAAACTATCGGAACGATACCGGGCGCGATAAGCGAGCCGACCGTCATGCCGGTTTCCATGGTGACGAGATTCTCCTATTTCGTTGTAACGTTTGGCTTGTGCGTTTTGACGCGTCTTTCGCCGAAAGACGCTACGATTGTCGGTCTGTTTCAGAGTCACGCGAAGGTACTTCGTCTGGATGCGCTTGCGATGCAATATGCATTCCAATCTGCACTTACTGACTTATCAATCATTTTCCCTGTGATCCCTTGGACTTGTCTCGACTGCTTCCGTGTTTGCAACGAATGCGCCTGGTACCTGTGTGGGTTCAGAAAACCGGTTGAACTGTATATCGTCGACAGTTACGAGGGAGGATGGCACGGAAGTTTTTGGCCGCAGCTCCGGTGAACAGGTAAATTCTTTCTCATTGTAGGTCTTGTACAATCTGAATCACACTCGTCTAGAGCGGTCTAGGCACGTGACCTGCGGACGCTGTAACCATCCGCAGCTGCTTCCTCGAATTAGCTACAAGCTTCCGTTAGTGCTTGAAGTAAAGCACAAGGACCTATGGCATGCTGTACGTCTACGTTTGGTATAGTTACGACGTCGGTCTCCGCATACTGTTACAAAGAACGGCGGCTGAAACGGCCTACTGGTTGCTCCAGATGAGTGGGATTCACACTGTATACAAAAGGTGCGAGTATCGAGCACACGCGGCACGGTGCTTGCATGCTGGAAACATTACCAGCAATGTATTCGAAGACCGGCCGAAGCGTACCGCTCCTGGTTTGAAGGGACGACGAGTGAATTCCGCTCACCGTCCTTTGTCAGTCGCTTGGAAGCAGCGGCTTGTTTTGTTCCTGACTCGGTTTCTTCAGTGATTTCCTTGTTCTTGCCTAATTGTTGCGTGTGGGCTCAGCGGCCGGGATATTTTTTCTCGCCCGTAAAACGCCAGACTTGGAATGTGCGGATGATCTGTAGTTGCTCACAGCGAATACCTGTTATCCCCAATCACTCGTTCGCGCTATAAATTGTGACGAAACTTTACAGCATCGCGCATTTGTATCCTCTAGTTCGCCATCCATGCTTCGGAACTTTTATTATGAAGTGCCAAAGTGACAAACAAAAATTTTCTGGGTTTAGTGCACCACAACCACGATAGGATTATGGGGCATGCCGTCGTGCAGAGACTCGCGGTTATTTTTTTGCCACTCAAGGTTCTTCAACGCGTACTTTAATATTAAGTTCGCGGGGTGCCCTTGCCTGTCTCTCCCCATCAAAATGCGGCCCGTCGTGGTCAGGTATCGAACCCGCGTACTCGAGCTTTTCAGCTGAACACCTTTGGTGCTAGGCTGTATATAACTAACCGAAATTACGGAAGGAAAATTAAGGCCTCATTTCCTTGTTTTGACACAACCTCAATGAAAATCAGCAGGGTTCGTTGCGGGGTTCGTTCCTTGCCGGCGGCAAGTGGCAAGTGGTCCACCTTACTTGCTTCGCATCTATTTCATAATTACTACAATACACTTGAAGCAGTGCAATTAACGACCCCTATACCTTCCGCGGCTTCATTTTCAGATGGTTTTCATTAACAGAAATTCCGTATCTTGCGCACTGCGCTGCATTTTTGGGATTCATTGCAAGCGTTGGGTGTAATACGCGGCGAGCGACGCAGATGTTTTTCACCGCGTACTCGCTTTAATCTGTAAGTGTCGGAACGTGTCGTCATTGCCCTGCAGTTGTGCTGGATGCAGCACGTCGCGTCGAGACCTCAAAGGCAATCTCGTCCCACTGAGTAAAATATATCCCGCGCAAAGGCTTAAAAAGCCACACGTTCTCTTATGTATTTGCCTAATACGACTGGAAGGCGAAAGCCATCTTCATTTTTTTTTTTTTTTTTTGTCTTAGTCGACGGCATAGAGTTTCCTACAATATTTACTAGATGGAACTCTGGCGCTGCGATCATTCAGCCACAATGGGAATGATGGGTAGTACACGGATTTGCCTAGTATTCGTGCTTGCGGCTTCGAATGCACTAGTGGCTTCGTTTATTGTTGCGTTTTGGCCTTTGTTTTGGATAACAGAATGGATCCTTCTGAACTTCGTGGGCCGATTTGAATGTGATGAGTCTAAAAAAGATGGCGAGGTGAAACTGCTGAACGTTTGCTGGACTTCGTCTCGCGACAAAGCGTCTACACGCCATGCGAATCCAAACGGAGCCGAAAGAACGAAGTTTAGACAAATCCGTGTACTGCCCATCATTCCCATGCTGACTCAAGCGCCATGCGTTGCAGCTCCCGTAGACACTAGCGTCACAGTTCCCTCTAGTGTACTTATAGGAAACTCTATGGTCGACGGTATTGATCCATCGCGAAAGCTTTCCACACCCGATGCGGTTCTGCACGGCCTCCGGGATCGGAGGAATCGGAAACTTCCCGCAGCTCACATGGTTTTGCAGTGTCCCTGTGATCGGCTCACGTTTGGCCAAGTGATAATGGGATTTGGTGGCGTCATACTGACGTTACATATTTTGGCCATAGCTTTGGCGGCCCGTGACATCGTGGTGAAGGTATAGGGTTACGTCATCACATGATGTTTTTTGCATCACTCGTGCTGACGCCAGCGATGGTCGCTTCTCGAGTTCGATGAAGGATATAAGGTTTTCGCTTTAGTAAACAATGTGCTTCGAAAAAATGCTCGACGATTTACAGTACAATATACTCTGCAATAGGACAACGGAAAGCTGTCAGACGTGTAAACAAAGAGTGACAGCAGTTCACGCATTGTACGTGTTTAGAAAGAAGTTTATTTTTTCGTGGTACGTAACCAATAATTGGAAACAGTGTATATACAAGGAGAGTAATGCACACAAACGACTAATATACGTGAAACGTTATCACAAAAATGTGTGTTTAGAGAAATTTATTATCACAGACGGTGGACATCAATAACATTTCAACACAACATTTAAACGGAACTGAACAAGCAAAGCGATAAGCACAACGCCGAGTGGTAACGAATACCCGCCAGTGAGCGCGTTTGCGGAGGCTACTCTAGTTAGCTTGAACCACACATGATTCGCAACCGACAAGCAATTTATTATCGGCATTACTGTGCACTAATTATGGGAAACACTCTGGTTATTCCTAACCGTTGTTGACTCGGAACGGCCTCCCCTCTAAACTTTGAGCAGTCTTCATTGTTACCACTTAAAAGAAAAAATTATTCGCATCTGTCCTTCATAATTTACATTTCTGACATGTATGACAGGTTCGCTGCTTCTCATTTCTTTTGCTGTTCGTGCTTCCACAGTTGCTCATGTTTTCTTGTCTTTTTTTTTTTTTTTTTGCTAGTCAATTCTTCGTTTAGTCAACATTCTTGGTTTACTCTGTTGTAAAACTTTCTAAGCAGTGCTCTTGATTATTAGTTTTTTGAGTACGGCTATTTGCATATTGTACTTCATTTTCTAACGAATATAGACTGTTTTACGGACGGGTTTGAGTGCCGCCATATTGGGCTGTTAACCTTTGTGTTTTATATCTTTAACAGCTAAATGAACAGAGTACGGTAGACGCATACTTATGAAAACGGTTGGGTTGGTGCACACGACGTTTCATGGCCTTATCAATTCACGTCGCATTATACAAAAACAAGAAAACATCGACTTAACAGCCCAAGATGGCGGCGCCCAGATGTCTTACAAAAAATAATCTATAGGCGACAAATAATGAGATCTACTAGACCAGGTGTCGGCAACCAGCGGCCCGCGGGCCGCATGTAGCTCACGTGGCACTATTATGTGGCCTCCGCGACGACGTCAGAACCTCCGCCCCTCTGCGTGTGTCTGAAGGCCGACTGGCAGTCGACCTCCAGTAGAGTTCTTGCTACTAATTTATGTTTGTAAATTGGAACCTTGTGACATGCGTGCTGAAAATAAACATAATTTCCAATCCAGTTTTAACACGAAAGTGTTTTATGCCCGGGACCAGCAAGACTTCATTGCCGTATTTCCGTCACGGAAATGACGTCGAAAAAATACGCATGATGAGAACACACGAAAAAAATGTTCCGTCAGCGGGAGTCCAACCCACGACCTCTCGATACGCGACAACGGATGCCGGGCACGCTATCAATTGCGCCACGGTCGCACATTTTGTAGGCTTGAAAAACACGCCATTTATATCTAACACTGTCCTCTCACAGCATTGTTGGTAAAGTGCAGTAATGCATCATGACCGTGACATCCGCGATTAGTTCCTTCAACGCGTCGTTTCTAAACGTCCGTCCCATTCGGCGCGTTTCCAATAGGAGAAGCGAAATTTTGTCAACGCCTAAACACACCCCCCAGGTGGCGACCTTGGCCCAAGCGTCGGCGTCGCTCATAGCATCCATCCATACCAAAAATAGCTCCGCGACGCCCGCTGGCTTCGCCTGGCTGTAACTCCACGTTCCCCCACTTACGCTCGCCCCGCGAAAAATCGCGGCCGGCCAACAGGGAAGACACGACGCGCGTTGCGTTTCCCTCTGGTCGGGCAGTGGTGTTCAATAACTCAACAATCCGCGAGTAGGCGACCTTAGCCCAAGTTCGGCCTCCAATCAGTCACGCTATTCTGGCTGTCACATCGCTTTCTCTGGTTCCGCTCTCACCGTTAATTACTACAGCGACCACAAGCATCTATGACCACAAGGGTTTGTTTGATCATTGATCATGGATGTTAGTCGTGGGGAGGCAGATGTATCGCTAAGCGTCAACGTGGATGCGTCCACGTTAAACGGTGCTATAGCTGTCAAACACCAACAGACATTGCGCAAGCTCTCTTATATCAATGTACAGAGCCGTCCACTTCTACCTTGAACACCGCACCGTGCGGCCAGCGCTCCGCGGAGCGCTTCTCCCGGACGTTTCGGAGTTTCGGAAACTAGCGCGCAAGCGCAATGACAGCTGTAGGCGGGCCCTTCGCGGCGTCGTCTGCTAAAGCGCGGCGGCTCCACGGAATGGCGCATGCTTTGCGGTGAAGCAAGCATCGCTCTTGCTATGTGCGCACGCAAATCGAGAAGCCGGCGCGGTTCTCGAGGAGCGCGTCGACTGTGCCTTTTCTGCAAGCGATCGTACAAGTAATAAACCTCGCCTCATACATGAGCAAAACTTTCAAGCCGCCCTGGCACTGCCACAACTAAGCTATTCAGCGGAACAGATAGAATATTCCCGCAGCTCACACGATGGTTTTTGATCTCGCTTCAATTGGTACGCATTGACACTTGAGATGTGAAGTAAAATACAATAAATTTGACAGTGAACGTAATTATTTCCAGCGCCGCCGCACGGCATTCAACAAAGACGTAAAGTATGGCTCTGAGATCTTTGCGAATACGAGAAGTCCCGGAGGCCATACTTTACGTATTTGTTGAATGCCGTGCGGCGGCGCTGCAAATAATTACGCTCACCGTCAAATATCTTGTATTTTACTTGACATTTCAGTTACTTTCTGTGGCAATACGTAACAATTGCAGCTGGTTTTAAGAATCAAGACAAAACAATACAGCTATAAGAAGTTACATAAAAAAATGAAAACTCAACATCTACAGCTGCGATTCGAACCCGGGTCTTTCGAGTGGGAAGCGGACATTCTACCTCGGCACCACTTTGGTGGAGCCGCGCGCAAGTCTTAAATCGACGACACATTGCAGACTACCGATCGCAGCGCCGCAGCGGATTGACCCTGTTAGGGCTTCACTTTTTGAAGCTCGTTCCGGGCACTCCCCTGTTCTAGTACACTCTAATGATGCTCAAGCGCAGAGATAACACTCGCGTGCTAGCGCCCTCTGCTAGGCTGTTTGCCTAAATATGCATGCGCAATATCAGCCCTATCTGTGCGATCACGTGTTCAGAAAGCCGGTGTGACGCGATCGTCGCATCACTGATCTTGCTGCGTCTCGCTTTTATTTATTCCCAGGATTTGGAGACATCTGTACGTGGCGCCATCTCTCGGCGACAGCAACGGCGGTCTGCCTTAACTGAATGAGAAACTGGCTAAAAAAATTGTGTCTGACGAAAACAGCTAGTTGCCAAGGAAGGAAAGAAGAGGAGGGAAAGGAAAGGCAGGGATGTTAACCAGTCTAGTAGGACCGGTATGCTGCCCTACACTGGGGAAAGGGGTGGGGGGAGATTTAAAGATGGAGAAAGAGAGAGAGAGGAGAGAGCACGCACACACAGTCTCACTTCACAGTCATCACAACCATAAGTCTATAATCGTCGGTGAAAGTCCGCGGCCTTTAAGAAGTTTAGCACTGCCTTCGTCTCCTTCACCCGCGATGACCTCTCTGGTCGACTTTCCAGAATGGTTTCTACCGTCATCGGTCTCTGGTCTATGCGAGCTAGAGCGGCTGCTAGTGATGTTCTCTGCGCATTATAGCGAGGACAGTCACAGAAGATGTGTTGTAATGTTTCCTCGCTACCACAGTTGTCGCAAAAAGGATTGACAGCCATTTCGATTCTATAGGAGAATGACTTCGTGAAAGCCAGTCTCAGCCACAAACGGCAAAGCAGAGTGGCATCAGTTCGTCGTAGTCCAGTAGGTGTCTGAAGACGTAAAGTGTTGGGGCAGTGGTGGCGTTGGTTGCGCAGTCTACTTGCTGTATCCCAAGTGGAGAAAGTGATTCCTTGTGCGGCCACTCGAAGTCGGCTAGCAGCATCGGTCCTCGATAGCGGAATCGTCTCCACCATGTCCCCTTGAAGAGCTGATCGAGCAGCAATGTCGGCACGTTCATTGCCTATCACGCCGCAGTGACTTGGCAGCCACTGAAATGTCACGTGGTGACCTTTCTCGAATGCAGTATGGAGGAGATATCTAACCTCGAAGACCCACTGCTCGCATGGTCCGTGCCGCAGGGCTGACAGCAAAGATTGCAGTGCTGCCTTCGAATTACTGAACGCTGACCATCGTTGAGGCTGTTCGCGGCTGACTACCTGAAGTGCAGCGCGGAGAGCAGCAAGTTCTGCAACCGTCGATGTCGTTGGGTGGTCTGTCTTAAAAAAATTACTTTTGGTTCTATACAGCTGAGACCCGCTGGAACGTTTTGGTTGAATCGCACTATTGCTCTACAAAGCGTGGGGTTTCCCAGTACAATTTAAAACCGCCCGTTAAAAACACAATGGGTTGCATTGTAAGATATTAAACGCTCTGGGAAACCACAAGATCTGTAGGGCGACACTGAAATTTTTCCATAATGTTTCATTGGGTTCCCGCTGTATTAAAGCGGCAATCCTTTTCGGCAACTAGCTTTTTTTCATGAGGTATGAATTTTTTCACCTATATCTCATTCAGTTACGGCAGGCCACCGCTGCCATCAGTAGATGGCAAGCATGCATCTTATTATACAGACATGTGAGATACAATTCCTTAGAGATAAAGGGACAAGGGGTACAACACATTTCCGTCGGATATGTAATACGCACCCATCTGAAACCGCGGACAATGGGCGCTCGCGCAAATTACGTATGCAAGTTCTTTTCATCACCCGCGGGCTGTGTACATTGTACAGCCACTTTCATTCATTACGTTGACGTTAATTAAAGAAAAGAAAAAAAATACTCGCACGCGCATTGTGATATCTCGGTCTTCATTCTTTCTTCTCTGAACGGGTTAATTACCAGCCTGTTCGCGATTCATTATACCGAGTTTCATCTCCCCCCCCCCCCCGCTTCGTTATAAGGGGAGAACAAAAGCCTCCCGCCGAGGCAGGCAGCAGCGTCAACCGAGATAGCAGCGGGCATTGTCAACGAGGCTTTATTGAAATAAATGCGCACGCGTACCCTCTTCATAAACTGCGTAATGAAAGAAAAAAAATGCGAGAAAGGAAGATGGTGCTGGGATGTCGTAAGCTATTCATAAGCGCATAAGCCTTCGCGAAGAAATTGCGAGCTCCTGCAGGAAATTCTTTGTTACTGAGTGTTATATTCGTTATGTACGTGTTTTGTATCATGACGTGCCGTTAGCATCTCTTTCGCTTTCTTTCACTCTCTCGTGTCATTTTTCAGCGCCCCCGTCGTACGAGCCGGTAATTTCTTTCGCGTTCAACAATTCACCCCCGTCCCTCCCTCCCGAACCTGCTACCTCGTATACCGAATGCACCGGCCTAATATTGGCACTTGTTTAAAGGAGCCATAACGCGGTCACCCAAATATATCTGCGGTTTTCAGAGAAAAATAGAAGCAGATGATGTATTATGCTTGCATATCATAGGGTCGGCGAACTCACTCATGAGTCGACTCACTCGGACTCGCTCAGACTCAGATCGAGCCGTGAGTCTGAGTCTGAGTGAGTCCGGATGAGTAGTGTTTTGGTGAGTTTGAGTCCGAGTGAGTCCGGCTCAGGAAAACTTTCTTGAGTATGAGTCCGAGTGAGCCCTAAGCGCAAAATATTCTTCATGAGTGAGTCTGAGTGAGCTCCACAAGGTTTTACATACATGAGAAATGAACTGTAGGGGAATATTTCAGCGCAAAATAAGCCACAGAATTCGTCGGCTACAAGCCGCCGGAGACTGCCATTTCGCCATGGCTTGTGCGTCGTCATGTGCTGCATAGAGCGGAGCCATCGTCCTTCTACCAAAGTTTCAGTCGGTGCAAATTGTTCAGTTTGACTGTCACGCTGAAGAAAGCTTAAAAACAGGCCGATTTCAAGCGCAGCTGACCACAGAACAAATCTTTCGCCGGAATGTAGACGCTCGCACAGCAGGGGCGTATCCAGAATTTTTTTTCGGGAAGGAGGGGGGGGGCACGGGCCCGGTGTGCTTCACCTGCCTGGTAAGAGTCGTCACATTTTTTCAGGGGGGTTACAGAAATGATATCAGAAGGCCGCTCTCGCTATCTCTTGATTCGTATGTGACAGGAGTAGCACCAACATTGGGGATAGAAACTTTATTTCGACACGTTTGCGAGGAAAGTGACCACTGATTGACTAGGAGTAGTACAAAACCGAAGTAGTAAGAATTCTTGAGTACAATTGTGGTATGCATACTTGCGTTCGTTGAATATTCGTCGGCGTCTCCTGAGATAGGAGACGTTTTTAGACCACGGATGAACGTTGCATTTGCAGTTCCTACTGCGAAATCAGGTTTGAACTCGCTTAAAAGCTCTCGCCTTGCTGATACATCAGTTTTCTTAATTTCGTGGTGTCTTTAGTAGGGGTTCGTTATCTGTCGCGGATTGTTCAACACTACTGCATTATTTCTCATGGCCACGTGGAATGCAACGCTAGACATACCGCTTCAGTACTAATAAATAAGCTCCTGCGTGCGTTATCGGATGATGCCGAGTTCGTTTGTCTAACTGCGTAATGCTACACGTGTGTGTGTCTGAGCGCATTGATGAAACTATAATAGCTAGCTTAATAATAATAATAATTGCTGTGGTTTAACGTTCGTTCCAAAACCACGATATGATTATGAGGGACCCCGAAATCAAGAAATATGGGCAAACATTGAAATAACTAATGAATGTATATAAAGAAAGAATCAAGGTGCAAGAAGTATATCACTCAGGTGTAGGCTTTGCCGAAATACAAGCGCTAGGCATAAACAATTGAATGGGCATTCACATGTACACGATGCATTGTTGCTGTGGTACAGCGCTGTTTTTACCGCGAGTCGGTACGGTGCTTTCCACTACCCCCCCCCTTTTTTTTTTTCTTTTTTTCATCATACTTCGGGCACTGCCTTTCCCTTGTGGCTTTGCTGTCTCGAACCGCACTCTCGTCCTGTTAAGTCGACGCTGTTCTCGGTTGTTTTTATCGAGACAGCGTTACATATTTACGCACATTTGTCATAATACAATAGTGGCTTGGCGTGCACACGACAAAACTGCGTCGCAGTGCTCATCGCTTCTTGCAAAGCTCGGTTTTTTTTCCATCACACGTTGTGCAAGTGCATGCATAGCCCTTTCAAAACTTGCCGTGTTCGTTGAAAGGAGCGCGTTTCGGAACGACACTTTTGGGAGTTGTCGATTGAACACGTACTTCATCATCATTCTTTTTTTTTTCTCAGAGCTATACAAGAGGAGCGTTGTGTCCCGAGTCTGGGCCTAACCAGATAGAGTATATTCGACAGTAAGAGTAATGTGAAGCTGTTTATCACAAATGGACAAATGACATGTCTGCGCCTGTGCATTCTATAACACGTTGGGGTAAGATGGATGCCGAAGCGATGTTTTTTTTTTTTTTTTCGTGACAGCGCGCCTGCGTTATGTCGTGCCGCTCGCTTAGGTGCGAAACGGGGATGGGAATAATTCATTGCCATAGTCGAGAGTACCATTTTTACGAATTTTCTATTTCGTTTATTTCAGAAACTGCGTTTTAAAGTCTCTATCGGCATGGTCGTTCCGCACCCTTTTGGCAATGCACAGCTTCGGGCGGCAAGAGACATGAGCCAGTCAATCTTTGTACAGTGAGGACAATACAAAACAATGTGAAGTTTATATTTAAAGCAGCGCAAAAGACGGAAGCCCAAGAAAAAGAACGCAGGACAAGGCGTTCAGTCTTTTGCGCTGCTTTAAATATTAAACCTTAACCAACTCGTCCAGTCTTACATATCCTTTTGATAATGAAATGAAACGAGCATTAATATCCAAAGTGCGCATTTTAAGCGTCCCTACTTTGAATTAGTGCGCCATTTCGCAAACACACTGGTTCAGATATGAACGAAACGATGAAAGGAAACGGTTGTACCACTGCTTTACTGTTGTAAAACGTCTTGGGTAATGGTAGTGTTAGTAACGGTACTCAATATGCGCAACACAGCATCGTGCACTCTAGCAGCATCGTGCACTCTAGCTTCTCAAAGAAAGATGTGATGAACCTAGATGGCTCTCTCGGGACGAGTTGATCGCATTGCATTGCGTTTGCTGTAGACAACAGCCAATCATAATGTGCGAGAATACGTTTTGTGTTCTCGTATGAAGGCCAGTTTGTAGTTGGAAGACTTTAGTCCCGCCAAAAAAAAAAAAAAAAAGAAGCATTCATTTGTACTCAACTCGCGCCCAATACACGTGACGAAATATACACACTTAAGACGCAAAGCATAAGGTAAACGTCAAAAGGAAACAGGGGGGCGAAAGAGAGTCGTGCATAGAATGTTTCCTTTACTGATATTTCATACGTCAATCTTCTTTGTCCGATATGCAACAACGAAAGCACCCTGCCGACTGACGACAGCCATATAACGTTGTCCCTAAGAAGTTCCCGTTGGAGGCTGTTTCGCTTATTTTTTTTAATGTTTTGTTGTATCTTATATGCGCAATTTCGGAAATAACCAGATTCATCATATCTAGTTTAACTTCCTTTGCCTCGCATTTAAGCACCTGAGATAACACCGTAAAAGGGTTCCACCGGAAGTCTCCGTAGCAATCGTATACATTGACCCGGGCTGTGTATGAAAAGGATAAAACGGCAGCGTTCCCAAACTTCAGGATCACAGTGTTTCCACATACGGAAGTTAAGGAAGGCGTTACTTCGAAGACCGTATAATATTTTTGTTCGCTCGCTCCCGCTCGCCACAGCTGCTTCGTCGCAGGCGTTCGGTCGCCCCTCGCCCTGGTGGGCTTGGCGCTGGCGTCGCCTGCGCTAGATTGATCATGACTGATGAGCGGTGTGACACTGCAGTCCGGCCACGTTTGAAAGCCTCTTTTTGTTCCCTTTCTCTCTCTCTCTCTTCCTCTTCCTGAACCCGCATTTAGCGGCCGGGCGTTGCAGTGTTGCTTAAAGAGGAAGCTCTAGGCGGAAGCTCTTTCGGGGACTTGTGACAGCGGTTCGGGACTTCCATAGAAGTGACAAAGGAGTTGGCGAAACAGTTCACTTAAGTCCACAGGCAGGCTCCAAATCTTAATTCCTCTGAAAGCAGAGTTCTCTTTTGGTTAACACGCCTGCATTTCTATCTATCTATCTATCTATCTATCTATCTATCTATCTATCTATCTATCTATCTATCTATCTATCTATCTATCTATCTATCTATCTATCTATCTATCTATCTATCTATCTATCTATCTATCTATCTATCTATCTATCTATCTATCTATCTATCTATCTATCTATCTATCTATCTATCTATCTTATTCAACCGTGTAATAATTAATTCAATCAGTAGTTTACTGAGTACTCAATCAACGATTGATTTAACAAATAAATCTTCCTAAGCGCAGGGATACCATTACGTTAAACTGTCGTCTCAAACGGCAAAAGTATGAATGCCAGCTCCAGCAACCCCGCCACACCGAGATATTGATCGCCTCTGTGCATTTTGCTTCGGCCGCACCGGCTCATTACGCGGCGATGGAATTACTAATCCAATTAATATTTCTTCATAAAAAGACAGGTCCCACCAATGAGTAAAGAGAGGTCCCACCAATGAGTAAAGACGGGCCTGCCCTCAGGCAATTAACTAATTGGCCGTTCCTTAACGCACTCCTCCGCTGCCGTGAACCTTTCCTCGGCGTCTTCAATACGTTCTATCGATTTTACGAAAACACTTCATTCCCAGCGCGGCGTCGCTTTGTGGTCGGTGTCGTGAGATGCCAGTGACCTGGCTAGCACAAACCACGAAGTCTTTGCCCCTTAATCCACGTGTGGTCTCTAACAAGGGATGACCGGATGTAAAAAGAAAGAAAGAGCTCAACAATTCAATCGTTCGGTAGAGAATGAGCGAAGACGATGCTGCCGTTGTAACAACGGATAGCCGAGTCTAGTCAACGTTAGCTAACACCGGAAAACAGCGGACCAGCGTTGCCAGCACTGACCAACCTTGGTCACTACTTGGGCAATACTGTTCCCCTCTTTTAATTAGAAACTTTTGGAGAAGGCACTCGTCCCCTAGTACCTCTTTTGCAACCTTCTCATAATGATGCCGTACACAGCGATGTTTGGTGTGTGTGTGTGTGTGTGTGTGTGTGTGTGTGTGTGTGTGTGTGTGTGTGTGTGTGTGTGTGTGTGCGTGTGTGCGTGTGTGTGTGTGTGTGTGTGTGTGTGTGTGTGTGTGTGTGTGTGTGTGTGTGTGTGTGTGTGTGTGTGTGTGTGTGTGTGTGTGTGTGCGTGCGTGCGTGCGTGCGTGCGTGCGTGCGTGCGTGCGTGCGTGTGTGTGTGTGTGTGTGTGTGTGTGTGTGCGTGCGTGTTTGCGCGCTTGCGTGCGTGCGTGCGCGCTCCCGCTTCCCCTCTGCGGGGTAGCATACCGGTTGTCCTAAACTGGTTAACCTCTTTGCATTTCCTCTCTCTCTCTCGTTTTCCTGCTCTGCTTTTGCTTGTTTACATGATACCATATTCCAGCTTGGTGAACGCATTTCGCGAGTGGCGCGAGTGGCTACAATACACTAGGTTGGCTGCGTTCCACTCACAGCTTAAAGTTAGTAACAATAACTGTTGGGGTTTTACGTGCCAAAACCACGACATGATTATGAGACGACGTCGTGGAAAGCCTCGGCAATTTCGACCACCTGAGGTTTTTAACAAGCTCTAGGATTTCATCTCCACCGAAATGCAGCCGCCGAGGCCGTAGTGGATCCTAGGAGTTTCGGGTCAGCAGTCGGGCACTCATAACCAAAACACACCCCCCGTGGTGGTTCGAGCTTAGAAGCTTTGATATCACACCGTCAAGTGTCAATCAATCAATCAATCAATCAATCAATCAATCAATCAATCAATCAATCAATCAATCAATCAATCAATCAATCAATCAATCAATCAATCAATCAATCAATCAATCAATCAATCAATCAATCAATCAATCAATCAATCAATCAATATGAACTTTTTGTTCATTTATACTTCTGGTCGCTGAAAATGCTTCCTAGCGCAAAACATTTCGTTCGCTCGAAAATATGTGGAAGTCAACTAAAAAGTAAAATTGCTCTAATGAAATTCTGGGGCATAGAATCGTACGTGGTCATAGCAGCCATATGAAGGTATTGATCCCGGGCTCCATCGAATATAGCTGAAGTGAAAACTAGAAAAAAAAAGGAGAATTTAACAAGTAGAGCAGAGTGACGGACGTTGGGGACTGGAAAGAAAAAAAATAGAAACGAGTGAAAGAATTCGATGGCTGAAAAACGTCCATCTCATCCTGCCCATCCCACTCTGTGCAGTAAATGAGGCCGAGAAAATTTCAAGAATCCAGAATTTGCGCCGCTTGATTGACGCGCCTGTACGGTGAAGGTGGCTGGAATGTCGACTTTGTCTTCCATCGATCTTCCCTTGCCAGCCGAATTTCTCGCTCAGCTCTACGAACACACTGACGGAAGAATCGGGTATGGAGGTGAGTCTAGACTCCCATGAAATTTCTGGCTTCTTCTCTGAAAGACTTTTTTAGACACCTTTCCTACATGCGATAGCGTATCTTAGGCTGTCGCCCTCCTCCGCTTGGTCCGCGATTTGTGGACAGTGAACAACGAGCAATGGTTTCCTCGCCTACCGTATTTACTCGCCCAGTAATGAGCACTACAAAGTTGACGCAATACGAGCTATGGCTAATATTGACTAGCGTCACCTAGTGTAGGCCGATACGGTTAGTGTACTGTTCGCAAATAATCGACAAGTTGCCATATATTTCATAATTGATTGTGAGTGTCGGAAATTGTGGGCTCGCATTGCGATACGTAGGATAAATGATGCCGATTAAATGTCGATTAATATGTGTAAATGCCAACTTTCGTAGGCATAAATACTCTCTATTACAGCAGAGCAGCTAGAACCGATGTTGGCCATGTATCGTAGATAGAAAACGATGATCATTATGAACCGGAACGCTCTCCTTCCCCTTCCCAAGCATTCTGTATACAGATGGTTAACAAGAAAAGCTGAAGCGGGACCACCAGCTCTGCCGTTACCCAGCCTTGCGTGACTTAGTGAACGCTGCGCTGATTTTCATCATTCAGTATATGTTTAAAAATGTTCCCGCATTTACACGGGCCACAAGCGTAGTTAGTCCCACGTGATTTCTTTTACAGTGAAGCTCTATATGGCTAGATTCTTGCGGATCATGTCCGTAGACAAAACGGCGCCTGGCGCAGCAATTTTCGGCGCCGCTCATCATTGTCAATGCCTCTTTCACAAGTGTCACGATACTCGACGGCGGCACTCGGTCTCGTGACGTGCCTCGGTATCGTGACGTGCGTCGGTCTCGTGACGTGTCCCGGTCTCGTGACGTGCGTCGGTCCCGTGACGTGTCCCGGTCTCGTGACGTGCGTCGGTCTAGTGACATGCGTCGGTCTCGTGACGTGCCTCGGTCTCGTGACGTGCCTCGGTGTCGTGACGTGCCTCGTGACGTGCCTCTGTCTCGTGAAGTGCCTCGGTCTCGTGACGTGCCTCGTGACGTGCCTCGGTATCGTAACGTACGTCGGTCTCGTGACGTGCCTCAGTCTCGTGACGTGCGTCGGTCTCGTGACATGCCTCGGTCTCGTGAAGTGCCGCGGTCTCGTGACGAACGGATCGCGCTAGCTCTGTTACCAGCAGTTGCCCTTTCGACTCCCTGTGGAACGGACGCGTGCCGTTTCCTCGGAGGAAGAAGAGCGGCTACCGAAGAAGCGCCAACGCGCACAGAAGCGCGAACGGGCGCGAAAACGATGGGAAGCCGCTGCCGCAGAACGTGGAGCCTCTTCCACTGCATCTCTTCGGTGCTAGGCTGAACAAAACATTTTCATGGCTAGAAAAGAGAGGAAAGAGAGAAAAAAGGAGTGAGAGCGTCGTGCTGGCAACAACGGCAAGCTTAATAATAACATAAGGGCCCGAAAAGTCGGCGCGGTTCGCCGTGTAAACAAAGTCGGACAGAAGTATTCCTTTACATTTCGCGACGGCAGCGCTCCTTTGTCGTCCTGTCTTGATCTATTCACGTTATTGAAGGGGAATGCATAGTGCACGTCTTCATTCTTCCTTTCATGACGAGGTATTTTCTTTTCTTATCGCGCACGCAGCGAGCTTCCTTTCCTGCATCGCCCAGCGCCTTTGTTATCGTGTCCAATTCACTTCTACAGCGGACGCCAAGTACGGGCGCGTATTTTCATAGCGCTCCAGGCGCGCTATTATACAGGCCAAACAAAAGGTGCCGGGGATGCTGAAGTGCGCCAAATTCAATTTCGAACGAGAGAATCTTGTACACCCATAGTATTGTACTTTGTCAGTGGCAAATATTGCACGCACACACGTACTCATTTGCATCTATCTATCTATCTATCTATCTATCTATCTATCTATCTGTCTGTCTGTCTGTCTGTCTGTCTGTCTGTCTGTCTGTCTGTCTGTCTGTCTGTCTGTCTGTCTGTCTGTCTGTCTGTCTGTCTATCTAATACTCATTGCCTTTAATTTTCCGTCCTTGCTTCTTTCTTCATTTTTTTTCCTGTCCTCTTGCCTTTTCCCGCGCTCTTTGTCCTTTTCCTTTTTTTTCTTCCCAAAGGACCCTAAATGGTTTTGCCTGAGCAGCCTTGGAAGCAGCTACGGGCAAGATTAGTGCTATTGAAATTATATTTGGCACGGGAACCTATTGCAAGAAAGAAAGAGAGAGAGAAAAAAATAAAGGCACAAAGCTGCACGGTTGAGGCTGACAGGAACAACGCCTCCTTCGAAACTAATGTGCGCGCGGGAACCAAGCCCCCTCCGATTTTGCTGGACACGGACACAAGGGAGTAGCTGTATGAAGAAAAAAAGAAATAAAAAAAGATATGCTGTGGCAGGCTCAGGTCTCCGGAACAATCTGTTGGTGAAGAATAAAAAAAAAAAGGAAATGAAAAGGGAAGCGTTGGGGAGGGAGCGCCGCTTTGAGCTAATAAGAAGAGAAGGCGCTTCGGGAAAGAATCGGTGAGGATGTCGGGAAGTGCTGACGACGACGGTGGCAAAGCTGTTCAGGGGAGGCTTTCTTCTTCGATGGGGATGAATGGTATTGGGGAGTGAAAAGGCCGGGCGCTCAAAATGGAAAGCTTTCTTCCCCAAAGTGGGAAGACGGGACAGTGGTTCGAGAGAGAGGGAGGAAGAGAAAGAGGCAACTTCTGCGTATAGAGGGCTGTGTAAGAAGAAGAAATAAGAGTGCATAGTCTGAAAACTGGGGTTATTGCGGAAGAACAAAAATAACACGTGGAATAAACAAAAGGGCGCTTGAGGATAAACAGAAAAGAAAATGCTGGAACAAAGCTTCTTAAAGAGGGCAAGCTATAGAAATAAAAAAAAAAACCAAAGAGGAAATTTTGAGATTGCAGTCTCGTATGGTTCCGCAGTGTTCCCCTATTGCAGAGCTAGAGCTTCGCCAGGGCCTGAGGTAGACTCATTCCGGCCCTGTCACTCCTGAGCCGAGATCACGTCCGTCAAGCTTGACTTGTCGGATACAGCTAACCGCCAAACATTTTCGGTCCACAAAAGGTGTGACGAAAAAATTCTTGTGTACTCTCTCTGCTCTTCAATCGTGCGAGAGTTTAGCTTATCTTGGTTTACCTTATGCTGCAGTGGATACCCCTCCCCCGCAACACACACGTATTCTTGCCTCCTACCCGTAAGTGACTAAAACTCCCCGGATTCCTTTTTATTTGGCCTAAGAGGACTCGAATTCTTCTATTGCCTACTACTCTTACCTCCACTCTTACTTTTTATTTGTGACTAAAACCCACCGGGCTCCTTATACATTGGCCTAAGAGGACTCAATAGCCAATTGAAGCAATCTCCTATTTCTTCCAAGTCGATGCATTGATCCTGCTCCACCCTCTCCCAAAAGCTTTCTGCATCTAAAGTGATTTTGGAGGTGCTTCCAGGATTGGAGGCCTAGCAAGCTTTGCGCACCTCACCTGATTTTACGCAGCCTCCGTGATTGGCCCACCTTCGATCAAGCGACGATGTAATGTGGTGACGTCGTCATGTGACGTCATGGTGACGTCATGGTGACGTCATTATGACATCGCAAGTTTTAACGATCTGTGACGTCGTGACGGCGTCATATGGGGACGGCCTGAAGTGGTGATTTTTTGCATCACACGTGTTGACGAGTGATGACGAGTGATATCGGCAGACGCCGACAACACCGCGGACGCCAGTGGTCAATTTCGCGCTTGATGAGGCATTTAGGGCTTTCGCCTTAAAAATGGCTAACATCGGCTAGTGTACTTGCATGACCATGGCAAATGCACACAGTAAAATGGCTAAGATCGGCTAGTGTACCTGCGTGACCACAACAGATACGCACGGTTTTGCTGTCATCGCCTCTGTTCCTGTTCTTATCTTTTAAATGCGAATGCATTTCTTAGTCAGGGCTATGTCAGGCGCATCCGGCGTTGTCCGCGGCGGCGTCCGCGCGCCGGCAGGTGTTCTCTCCGCTCTCACTCTCTCTCCCATAGCAACAGCTGCGGGCGCGCGCGCTTATCCTCGCCCCTAGCAACCGGAGCATGTGGTGCGAGAGAGTGTAGGAGAGGGTAGGTGCAGTGCTTCGCCGCTCCTTCTCTCGCCGTTCGCTCTCTCTCCTCCCTGCGCCCCACTCTCCCGTCCGCTCGCGCCTCACTCTCGACCGTTCGCTGGCTGGGCGCCTCTCAAGGCGATGGCAGAAGTCGGTGTCGGCGCATGAAATGCATTCGCATTTCCTCACGATTCCCTTCGGGGAGGTGGGGGGCATTTTTTTTAGAAGCACAGAGCACGAAGAAATCATAAATAGCTCTGAAGTAGTTAAATTCATCGCTTTTTTGAAGTTTTATAGATAAGTGAGCAGTTCTGAGAGTTGCAGATTTTAACAGAAACGCATGAGCCCTATTGTGAGAGTTTCGTTTGGTCCAGTGACAGTAGCTTGCGCGAATGCGTATGTCCTCCTCAAGTGCAGTGGGCTACGGAGGTAAGTATCAAGTTTAGAGCTTTTCTCTCCTCCTTCAGATATTCTATTAAGCCGCTATCACATGTAACTGCCAAGTTTGATCCACGCATCTAACTTTGAATTAGTGTTTTGGTAGGCGTTAAATGAGTCAAGAATGTTCGTCATGAATAGCATAATATTCAAAATATGTTTTTCAGCAATCGAGATGGTATTGTACTCATCCAAGAAACACTTTCTTTATTTATACACCCTCTCTTCAGACCGGCAATCTTGAACTCAAGTTGTAAACATTGTTAATGCTGAGTGACTGCTAATAAATGAAACATTTCAGCCTGTGTACTTGTTTTAAGAAAAAAAAGAATCGCTAAATTAATCATTGAGTGAGTCAATCGATAAAATACTGGAAGTGTGCACAGCCTTTGTTACCTGCACGTTTTCCCCTCATTTTTAGCCCCAGCTTCCACACTCCTCATGAACTAGAAAAGAAACAGGTAAAAGTTCTAAATAGAGCTTCTTAGAAGAAAAAAACTGATTAATAAGAAGACAAACGACGACAAGTCAGACATTATTAGCTTCCCCATGTGGCACTCGCTTTGAGCGAACTTTCAGGCGAGCGGAGTCGTTCGTTCCTTCCAGGTGTGCATTGTTGGCTCCTTCTGAAAAGGTAATTTCGTTCTCCTCCGCTGCGTTGTTTTGGAAGGCAACAAAATGCTAATCCAGTAACAATAAATGGGCTTCCCAGAATGTCCCGGATGTATTCTCTTGCGTTTTGACATGGTTCGTTTCTTTCTAATGTTTTTTTTTTCTTCTTTCTTTCATTAGTACCGGGATTCTGCACTTCGCAACATCCGCTAGCGCTTTCACGTTGTGTGCTTTTTAAATGCGAATGCATTTCTTAGTCCGGCTATGTCAGGCATCCGGCGTTGTCCGGCGTAGTCCGCGCGCCGGCAGGTGTTATCTCTCCGCTCTCACTCCCTCTCCCATAGCAACAGCTGCGGGCGCGCGCGCTTATCCTCGCCCCTAGCAACCGGAGCATGTGGTGCGAGAGAGTGTAGGAGAGGGTAGGTGCAGTGCTTCGCCGCTCCTTCTCTCGCCGTTCGCTCTCTCTCCTCCCTGCGCCCCACTCTCCCGTCCGCTCGCGCCTCACTCTCGACCGTTCGCTGGCTGGGCGCCTCTCAAGGCGATGGCAGAAGTCGGTGTAGGCGCAAAAATGCATTCGCATTTCTTCACGATTCCCTTCGGGGAGGTGGGGGGCATTTTTTTCTTTTCTTTTTTTCGGTCTGCGTAAACGTGTTTTCGTCATTTAGGCTGTCTGTTTTTCGATGGGACCGGCACATGCTTCCTAACCGGGTCGATTCGTCAATTATTCGCTGTTTAGAAAGATACCTGTATACACGGATACAAGTGAAGAGCAGTGCGGCTTTTCGCCGCCAAAGGAACCCCCCTCCAGCCAATGGTGTCGCTGCGTCAAAGTGACGTCACGGCCACTTTGTAACACGCTTTGACACGGCAAAGCCATTGGCCGGAAGAGGGTCCTTTGACAGCGAAAAGTCGCACTGCTCTTGACTTGTAACCCGGTATAGTGACCTCAGTGTTTTGGTGTCGCCACAGTTCCCGTTTGCGGCGACTTATGTGGAAAAGCCCCGAGCGGCTACAGAATTCGCTTTGTGACGTTGCGTATTTTTCAAGCAAAGTTTGTTATGGCTCATGTGTCACAGATTTCCGAAACTGGCCTTGTCGAAAGACTCTAATGATCGAATAAGTCACATAGGAAAAGCTTAACTTACCTGACACCCTAATTTCAAATACTTTTATCAGGTTCACATGCACCGTTCTTGTTTGTTTATATTCTTTTTTTTCTCATTCTTTTCTTCCCTCTCTTCTGAAATCTTTTAGTTCCGTTCCCCATCACTATACAGAGTAGCATTTCAGCGCTGCATAGACGCCGGTAAAAATCTGTCTTTCTAATAAAGAGCCTCTCTCTAATTCAAATGCGGCGTTTCACGCGAAAAAAAGCCAGCACCGGCGGCTTTTGTACGTAAATACGGCCCTTGAAGTTACGCTGGTCGCTTGAGCATTTGTGTGCGCCGTTTTTCAACAACTAATACTTTCTCGATCTCGGGCTTGTCGACGATCAGCCGTTTATGATACGGCAAAAATCTGATCTTTTATCGAGCTCACGTCATTTCACATTGCCACAGTTCATCGTTGTCTAGATATGAAAGCATGGCCCTCGTTAGTGCCTGTAGTAACTGAAGTGTTGCGCTGCTAAGCATGTGAATGAAGGTTCAATTCCGGACACGGAGGAAGATAGGAGGGAGCATTGTGCAATGCGTGAGAAGGAAGGAAGGAAGGCAAGAAGGAAGGCAGGGAGCAAGCTAGGAGGGGGCATCGATGAATGCGTGAGAAGGAAGGAAGCCAGGAGGGAGCATTGCTCAATGCGTGAGAAGAAATGAAGGGAGGAAGGAAGCAAGCTAGGAGGGGGCATTGCGGAATGCGTGAGAAGGAAGGAAGCCAGGAGGGAGCATTGCTCAATGCGTGAGAAGAAATGAAGGGAGGAAGGAAGCTAGGAGGGAGCATTGCGCAATGCGTGAGAAGCAAGGAAGGGAGGAAGGAAGGAAGCTAGGAGGGGGCATTGCGGAATGCGTGAGAAGGAAGGAAGCCATGAGGGAGCATTGCTCAATGCGTGAGAAGGAAGGAAGGGAGGAAGGAAGCTAGGAGGGAGCATTGCGCAATGCATGAAAATGAAGGAAGGAAGGTAGGAGAGTCATTGCGCGATGCGTGAGAAGGAAGGAAGGAATGCAGGGAGGGACGATGGAAGGAAGCAAGCTAGGAGGGAGCATTGCGCAACGCGTTAGAAGGAAGGAAGGAAAACTTAGTAGGTCAGGCAAGCACACGCTAAGCTTCGCTTGCCTTCATCTTCCCGGTAGAAGGGCTCCTGGATTTTCTTATAAAAATTTCGTCGTTGTACGCCTTCCGTGTAACATGTCGGTGACGTAGACAAGACAACAGGAGACAAGGGCTCAAGGAATTCTCTTTATTAGCGTTATTTCGTCTCTTGATTCGCATATTTTTATTCGTCGTTGACAACCATTCTCGGAAAGCAAGAGGACGCTGCACGTCCGCGTCATTCGCTCTCCGCCGCAAATAGATTTTTTTTTGTACAAACCTGCGTGAAAATTCTTTAAATACGATGCACAGAAAAACTTGATTCTTCAAGACATTGCGCTCATATATACATCTAGCTCTGTACACGACAACACTACATAAGTGGCGGGAGAATGGCGGAGAGGGCATGCAGGGTGTGACGGAGCCTAACTTCCCCAGGGCACTCAGCGTGGGTTGTATCAGAGAACCCAGGTTCATGACTCACTATTCATCATGACTCCACTATAAAAAACGCTTTGTATGCACCATTAATATGTTTTGGATTGAAGCCACTGTCACTGTTTTAATGTGTTTCTGTTTTTATATGAAGAGATGAAAAATTCTCGAACATGAGGTGTCGCTGGAGCCGATGTTTATACAAGTGAAGACCAGTTGTCTTCTTCAAGGCCTTGAAGAAGCCAAGAACTTTAGCCGAATCGTCACCCCATGTTCAAGAATTTTTCACTTCTTCACGCTTGCATCATCTTCTGCCTTGTTTGTTTTATATGAATCACATATCTCATGTAACAACGTGCTCGTATTTTATGATTTTGTGAACAAACTCACCTTACGGTGACGGTAAAGTTCTTCCCGTAAAGCCGATAAACATAGCTGCCATGATTGTTTAAAAATTTGTATATAAATATGGCATGAACGGGCCGCCTATTTTCAAAAGTACAGGTCACACACAATGATTTCCGTTTTCAACTTTATGTCCTTTTGGCAATATATAACTGATACCTAATCAAAGATATTAACATTCGGGACATTTGGGAGCTCGTAACAATGACTGGAAGTAATTCACACCAGCTGAGAAGGAAGCCGTCCGTAGCCGAAGGGGGTCAACACTGAAGTCTACTTTTATACCGATGACATATACTCTGGAAGCCGCGTAAAAAATGTGAACAGAAAAATGTACAGCGATAAAATCGTTCATAAATAACGTAGTGCACATTCAAGACTATGGGACTAGGGTGCATGCGGGAAGCGTACAACACCAAACCACGCTCGTACGCTTCGCAGGAGAAGGCGCACGACGTTTCCTTTTTATACACACAGCTGGGAAGAACGTGGATTTCGGTAGTTATTTTCGTTGTTATCGCCTCAAGAAAAAAAAAAGAAATAAAGGAAGCCGCAAGAAGCAATCGCGAAGCACACATACAAGCGATAGAGTCGTGACGGGGTACCAAGCAACTTCCCGGCTTATGTTCTGTCCAATTACGATGCCATGTAATGAAACATTCGAGTCATGCACCAGTACAGACACACCGCAAGGTGCTGGAAACCTCGGTTGAAGCTTGTATGTTTCAGAAGCTTGGCTGGAAGCACCGTTATCAGGACCTCAATAAAGTTCCTACTCACTCACTATCGGTTCCATTGAGGTTCGAGTCATCTGTGTCTGGCATGCATTAACAACGACAGCATTGTGGTGCTCGGAAACTGTCTTCCTCAGAAAAAGTACCATGGCCTAAACTTGGGCTCTTGGCAGAAGCTCTCCATTATTGATCTAGTGCTGGTCACAGTTCGCATGCGCATCATCGTTTTTTCTTCAATTTGCAGTAAAGAGAACACACTCACACTAAAGTAATGTCTCGTTCAATGTGATCGATATCTACTTTGAAATAATTGGCTTCCATCTAACTCTCTCTCTCAAGATGGTAACTTGCACCACAAGGCTAAACAAATGAAATCAAGATTAGGCGGAGAGGCTGTACTGAAAGTGTTGAAGTTACATTAAAATAGGCATCATTTTGTTGAATCAGTTTCCCTGCTTTTTTTTTTTTTTAGAGCCACAGTAGAGTGCACCCAAAGAGGGTCTAGTAGACCGTACTCTAACCCCCCGTATTCAGAAACGCTCCTTGACTTGAACTTCACCTGATATCGCCTCAAGGCAGCGCGTTTCAAACGCGTTTGTGCTGCCTTGGCACTGCTAAAGGCACCGCGTTCGAAACGCGTTTGTGTTGCATTGAAGGCGGTGGCAAGTCAAGTTCAAATAAAGGAGCGTTTCTGAATGCGGGGGTAAATCGTCGAACATTGTTCTACACATCGGAACTTACTGTCTTTGTTGACGACATTGTTACTTGTACAATAAGACTTCCTTTTATGATTGGACAAACGTGAGTAAAGTTAAAGAGAGAGAATAAAAAGAGAGAAAGGCAGGGAGATAAAGTTAAAGGTTCTCACATTCTCACAGCAGATATTGTTGCCGACAGAGCGCTTAGTAGAAGCATTAAAGTAAAATGTTTTCGAAAGATGAATGCGATGTTCTGTCGTCTGATTAGCAAGCTTACACATCACAGCATTTTGTGTAGTTCTGCAAGCAGAAAATTCACTCGAAAGTAGTGCGCACATGGTTTCGCGAAATCTGTGGGTGCCCGAACAGACATTCACGTTGTAGGCCATCGCAGCACAACTTTCACAATACTGAAATGCTGACCGCTAGAGTAGAAACAAGCACATACCTATATCTAGTGATTAAATCGTCAGTGCCCGGTCACATATTACTGTCAAAAGAACGTGAGAGGTCCTTGCACTGTTACGGATAGCTACAAGGTTGAAATCCGTCTCCTGACCACAGTTCCAGCGACTAAACATGGCCTTTGACACCTATACCACGTGACACCTAGAAGTTGCAAGATCAGTTATAAAACGATCGTAATTAGCAGAACAGGATGCGCCGATAGCCCGTGTTCCGGCTAGCAGGCTCAAATTCCTGTTTACGGATATTTCTACGACGGGAACTCCTCAAGCTCCACCCCACAGTACAGGCTGTCCTCCAAATGTTTCACCAAGCGAACACCTTTCATATAGTGAACACGGCGTGTCGATGAACCATTCAGACGGCTGCAAGGCCTAGATGCGCGTTCACAAGAGAGTTCCATGGCTTTCTCCACCATACATTCGTAAGTAAGTTTTCCTTCAAGCGAACACCTTCCCCCCAATCGAACATCACGTAATTAATCCCTACACAGTCGTGACGGCTAGAAGACCAAAAGCCTTTTCCCCCACGACGCCGACCAGGGACTCCGCGGAAGGCGATACCTCGCGCTTTTTTCGAGACGCCGCGCTGGTCGTGGACTTCCTGGTGCCCGAACCCTCGTGGGCTTCCTTGAGGATGGCCATCTTGAGCTTGAGCATCATCTCCTTCTTCTTGCGGTCGCGGGCCTTCTCGAGGTGCCTCTTCCTCTCCTCCTTGGTCCAGTACTTCCCGGTCTTCAACTCCAGAGTGGTTGTCGTCATCCGTGGTGAGACCGCTCCGCTCCTCGAGGATCTTTTGCTCGCGTTCCTTCAGCAGCTTCGTCCTGGCAGGCCTCCTGGTAATGTACCGCGTCCCGTCGGCCCTCCTCTTGACCTTCCACTGGGACTTGAGGTCCGTTTCGTCACCTCCCTGGTTCACCAACACCAGTGGTGGCCGAGACCAGTTGGTCCTTCTTCGTCGACGTTGAGGCGGGGACAGCGGAAGATGACGACGACTTGGTCGCGTGGACTCGACCGTTGCGTCGCGCCAGGGCTTCGCGGAACAGGTGCTGCTGCAGCCACATGGTGTGTTGCAGGTTCTGCTTGTTCGTGTACATGGTCGGGTAGAGGGAGGCGTAGTCGGGAACCGAAGAGCCGCGTCGGACGCACGCCGGCTCGCTCACAGTCTTGGGTAGTCGTCGCGGTGATGTGGCGAAGTCTAGGTGGCATCGGCAGGACTCGCAGCTCGTCAGGCTCTGCATGTCGGAGTCCCGCATCTGCGGCAGAAAAACAAAGAATGGAAACAGGAAAAGTCAAGGTGTATTCTTTTTTGTTATTAGGTGGGGCTTCTCGCTACAACAGTATACGGTGTGTGTTTGACAACTTGCGAAACGGCTCTATACACGTGGTCGCCGTTGGTTAATTAAATTTGTATACGGAAAATGAGTCATTTGGTGGCTTTTTGTCCCTTAGGTAACTTTGAGCAACGCTTACAAGGGCAATAATAAATAACTGCTCGGGATTCAATGTCGAAACCACGATATCATTATAAGGGACGCCACCATAGGGGGGGGGGGGTTAATGGGTTGATTAAATTCAACCACCTAGGGTTCTTTAACGTGCACCTGACTTTAAGAGCACGGGTGTTGTTTGCATTTCGCTCCCATCAAAATGCGGCCGCAATGGCAGCGAAACAAACCCGCGCCCTTAGCGCTGAATGGGTGGGGACACGTATCGGTCACCACTCTCTTGTTTAATAGCTGACACCGCACCTATAGGTATAGGTAAGCAATGATCAAGCGGTGAATTAAACCATGCGTGACTTAGTGTTACTTATGATCTCTTAGAAGAATATGACCTTGAGTGAAACATGCAGCGTTATTAGGCTATAGTACATACTATCAACAAACAAAGTGAACAGGATATGTAGGTCGATGACATACGGCAAAACGTGTGTCATTGTTTAGTCGCATACCTGGGTTGACTTGTCCTCCGTGGGTCCCGTACCATGTCCCGAGGACACTACGGCAGCGCCTGTCCTGGTCATGGGAGGCAAGGAAGGATACATGGGTGTCGACACCGGTGCACCCGCTAGCGACAGCAGGGAGCCGGACCTCCCACCGAGCTCGAGGGTGGGCGGCGAGGCGGACGAAGATCCGCCCGTGTGGTAGGCGCTGGAACCGCTGTCGGCCGCGTCCCACTTCTGCGGTGACGTGGGTAGTCCCGAGGAACCCTGGTGCAGCCACTGCTCGACCGAGGCGGCCTTCTTGTCCAGAATGACCCTCTGGAACTCGTTGGCCAGAACGCTCATCTCGAGGTCGTTGTCCAGGCAGCGGCGTGCCCACCTGCGTGAAGACGAGGAGGTTTAGCCTGCAGTAGGATGTAAGACTGGGCGAGGTGGCTAAGGTTCATAGTTTGGTGGCGTTCATAGTAGTGGTGGCGTTGGATGCGCACCCAAGAGGTTGTTTTTGTGTTAACATTTCTTCCGGTTCCCAATAATCCGGTCAGTTGTTAGTTCAGCGTCTAGCCCTGTGGTCCTCTATGTCTTCTGCTTCCGTCTTTTGCACTGATTTAAACTATGAAGGTTTATTCTGACAACAAGTGGAGTGCTGTCTACTTCATAATGAAGTAAAAAAGAAAGGGGGGGGGGCAGCGCTGGAACGAATACAAGGGCGCTGCCCCCCCCTCCCCCCCCTCCTTTTCACTTTATTATGAAGCCAAACCAACTGGCCCACCTTTCTGTGATACGGTCTACTTTGTTCTTCGGGAGTAAGAAATGGGGGGAAAAAAAGGTGTGTGGGTCCTCTTCTTTTGCAAGAGCAAATAACGAACAAATGGACTGTTTGAGAGTCTTTCTTGCACAAGTACGTGGTCGCTGCGCTGATGGCTTTATTATTGAACAAACCATATGGAAACACCGTACGTGCCGCCGCAGTAGGGCAGTGGTTACAGGTGCTCGGTTGCTGACCCGAAGGTCACGGGTTCGATCCCGGCCACAGCGGTTGCATTTCGATGGAGGCCAAATGCCAGAATCCCGTGTACTTAAATTAAGGTGCACGTTGAAAACCACAGGTCGACTAAATTTCCGGAGTCCTCCAATACGGCGTGCCTCATGATCATATCGTGGTTTTGGCACGTCAAACCCTAGAAATTATTGTGTAACTCTGTGCGCCGAATAGGAATACATAATCACCAAATATATTTGGCGATAGCAAAAAGGGGAATAAAACATTGATGGAGTGCCGTCCCCAAACTGCAGACATATGACATATTTCAAGTGTAACACCTCGTTACGAATACACCAGCAGAGATAATTCATAAGTTGAATGCGGTTATGTGACTAAAACACTGTGAGGTGAAGATTAAATTTTTAGATTTGGTTTGCCATGTACCTGAGTTTCGGTTTCCGACAACTCTTCTTGAAAGCTTGTCTGCAGTAGAGCGTCTGTCTTGCTTGGTGTGGTAGCAGCATCCTTCTCATTCACCTCTTCGTCTTCATCTTCTTCCTATAGTTTAAAATGTGCAAGAGGATGAACATACCATGATACAGACGAATCTCCGTTAATATAAGGGATGCTAAATCTAACAGTTCAAGTACGTGTTTCGACACGTCTCCAATAGCTCAGCTTGTATGCACTTCCGTAAGCCATTCGCCCTCATTGGTTCATTTTAACGTAATCGGCACTTTATGTTAAGCTTCTACCACCCGGGCATTTAGTGCCACTTAATAAGTGCACTACCTTATCAACCTAGCAACTTTTGGTCAGTTAATGTAACTAACGTAAACACAGGGAAAGACTTACAAAATGTGGAACTATGCTTCATAAGCAGCAGCAATATCTATAGATATAAAAGTTACAGAAAAACACGACGGTAACTGGGATGTTGAAGTAGCGCAAAGAAAAAAAACTGGTGATGAGGAGAGGTGGATATGACAGCATTACAACATTGGTTTAAAACGTGGTAAAGGCTCGGAACGAGGTGTATCCTATTGCATTTGCGTAATGAAAAAAAAGTGAAATTTAGGACAATGCTTGAGAGGAAACACACAATTAACAGTATAGAATGTAGATTGACGTAGCTCCCCCTCCCCCTCATCAACATTACAACACAACATTTATTGTTATTAATCATGAAGTTACAACTGTTGAAAGGTTTCTAGAAGTCATAAGCGCGGAGATAACGTAGTGTGCGCGCAAAGGAATGGTATTTGGTTTCGGGTGCTTAGGGCGTGCTTCTTTCAATACCACAACAAAAGTATTTGAAACAAATTTGACCAGGGCGATCTGAGAGCCCTCATAAGTAACAAGCAAATTTCATGGCTTTACCTTAATTATCATGAACTAAACAGAAATCGACGAAGTCAAAACGGAAAGAGCGAAACAAAAATGCTGAAAATTGGTTCACAAACCAGAACAGAACTGTAACGGCGGCGAGGCAGAGAAAAGTTGGAGTGGTCCTCACTACACGACTCTTCCTGCGTGAAATAATCACCACACAACGATGAAACATAAAAGCCTAAGTACTCTGTGGGTCAGAAAACAGATGAAACAAACAAAATAAACCAAGGCAGACAAAATGAAGATAACATTCGGCCGCAAGAGGAAGCATGAAATACATTATGAAAACTTAATGAATTCAACAGACAGCCAAAGAAGGCGCAGGGGACATAATTGTTGTATTTAACTGTAGCGTAGTGTCACCTAAAATCAAATGAATTAAAGCGTATTAAAAAAATTGGCCGCGTATCTGCGTGCTTCGCTGCAAATGTCGTTGAAAGACGATAGTCTTGTGCCGGCCGTACTACTATGTTTTGCCTTGCCTGAGACAGCCTAAAAAACACTAGGGTCTTTAGAATTGCGTACCTATGTATTTTCTAATAAATAACACACGTCCTGACGCTTACATATTAATGTTGTGCCTCAGGAATGCGTAGTATTTGCTTTTTTGATCGAATATGTTCACAAATATGAACGCGAACACCAGTTCAAGATGTCTGGGCGTTCAGAAAGAAATTAAACTTTGGCCGAGAAGCTGAATCGGGTTACCGACAGACAAACAGACAGGACAGACATACAGACCAAAATTTATGCGTTTAAGTATCCCAAGAAAGACTATCGTCTTTAAAAAAACCTTTCTATCGGGGCGATCAAAATCCTCAACTTTCGAATTACACGTACAGAAATACCCAGTGAAGTGGACAGGGAAGTGCCTTCCGTCGTAGCTCAATTGCTGAAGGTTCGGACGTGTAATTCGGAGGTCGTGGGTTCGGATCCCACCCATGAAAAGGATGATATTTTGTCCATTTTAAAATGTTTCAATTTGCATCATTGTGTCTAAACTACTGTTAAAACAACAGTTAACGTCTCCTGTGCTTCCATTGGTCTAAAACTCTCTGCTGGATTAATTTGGTTGTCTAACAAAAAAAAAAACCGAGCCCTTCGAAAAAAATCTCTTAATTCATTATGAAAACCTTGGAGCTCGTACCACCTGGCCACTGTGTGGGAAGTACGAAGATACACTCACCGAGACGTGCGTCCTTGCTACGAGCAGCGTAAAGTCGGGCCTCTGTTCAGAGAACAACACAATGGCTTGATCCCGACCTAGGACGTCAGTTCCGTTAACCTGAAAAAAGATGTGCAGAGAGAGTTACAGTCGCCCCAGGATACAACCAAACAGCTATTTTAACGCGACATCGTTAAATATCTCGTTTCACAGAAATTCCAGCGTCAACGTCGGCATCGGCGTTGTTGGTTGCGAGCGAAAAATAAGCATTGTCTGCGAGCAAAGCATCAATATATATGCAAATAAATAAATAATAAAAACAAGGAAAGTTGCTTCGGAAAAAAATCGCTATATGAATGTTAAGCAGTGTGAGGAGCTTTATTAAAACGTGTAATATTGCGGGAATTTCACCCCGCGTCAAAACATACGAGTTGCGCAACGAGTGGCTGGTTTCAAAGGCCAGCCCATGGCAATGCGCTCAGGTGTAATTAATAATGATCATCAGTAACAGCATCAACAAAAGTGAGTAGGTGCTCGAATGCGGGTGTTGCCTTACGGACGACGTGTAGTGGGCACTTTGCGAAATGGTAAAAACAATTACGGCGTAGTGGGCTATTTGCAACTGTACTTGCAGTCGGCATTCTAGGATAGTTTGAAACATGAAAGGGTCTCTGTTACGCGCACGGATGTTCCTGTCCTTGTGGCACCGAGAAGCGAAGTCAGGCTGGCAATTGGAAAGGAAGGTGATGCGAGCAGGGTCCGATTACGCTACCACCCCAAGTAGCACCAAATGTTGCCACAACTTTGCCTCAACATCCAGAAAGTTGCTTCAACGTTGTGGCAACATTTGGGGCTACTAGGAACGTTGTACTCAAGATTCTCCCAAATGTTTTCATTAGTTCGCTGTGCACATTCCGCAAAACATGTACATATGCACGAATGGCACTAACGCTAACTTCCGACTAACGTTTCGTGCTAGGGCAACCTGGCGCAGTGAGAAGAATCTGTAGCGCTGCATTTCAGACTCATACAGCGTAAAATGTGTATAATTGTATCAAACAAATAATACGCCAGGATATCAGTGCACACCTACATTTTTTTTTTAAGTTGCCTTTTCTGTTCAACTGTAAGTGTTCGAGAAAAAACATTGTTTCCCCCCAATTTCTGCCATGAGAAACACGACTTCTCTTCTCTCGATGTTTGGACGAGCAGTACACGACAGCTTACAAGAATTATTACCTAGCTAATAATCTCAATGTTCATCGAAGCTCCGGTCACATCCCGATCAAGGACGGTACTGAACTCGGCTATTACTGACTCTGAAGTCTTGCTTTTTCCTAATGAATTTTATCTCTTCTTTGATTAAAAAGAACTCAATGAATGTCTTCCTTAATAAGGAAAAATATGTGAGAAGTTTGTTCGTGTGCACCAACGAGAAAATCCGGTGAGCGGACTCTATTTCACTGACCTGGAGTATTTGGTCTCCTTCTTGTAGTCGACCGTCTTTCGCAGCAACGCTTCTTGGGTCAATCTTTATGAAAAAAGAAAATAAAAAAAGCAGGTCTAAGTCTCAAATCAGATCACATAAATGCAGTAACTTGTTTTTCTTTTGCAACGTTACTTCGTGCCCCCCGAACTCGCTCTTGGTGTCTGCGTCTATAAAAGCGTTACTTTACAAACATTGTGGCAGGACGGCGCAGACAACGGGACAAAGAACATACAGGAGACAGTGGTGTGTCCTGTATGTTTTTCGTCCCGTTGTCTGCGCTGTTTTGCCGCAATGTTCATGAAAGAACTAGCCCACCTAAGAACTCTTGGCCATTACTCCACAAAAGCTTGTTTTTCTGTGGGATCAATCACGTGCAAGAGCATGACACAATTTGAGGCCATGGTCTGCTGCTGTGTCCAAGGCATTCGTTTGATTCAGCTAATGAGCGCGATGTGGTCTCTGAAGATCATCATAGTTTAAATAGCTGTTAATTTATATGTGTTCATAAAATCACAGGGTCCCTTTAAAGAATTCGCATAAGACCACTTGAAGGCGACGCCATCTTCTGCTTCTTCTCAGTTGACCTACTGATCCTCGTCTTCACCCCCCCCCCCCCCTCCCCCCCCTCGCTTCCAAAAGCTTTCTGCACTCTATGTAGATTTGCATTGCCTGCGGGATCGCAGGGATTTCAAGCTTTCCGCGTCATGTGACATCACGTTATATGAAGTTACATTCACGTCATGATCAAAGTCGCACATTTCGGTTATTTGTGGCCTCATGATGACGTTAACGCGTGATAATTTTTTTTTTTTGGTCCGTCGTGTTGACCCCGCCGACCGCCGATATTCGTATCTAATGAGGCGTTAAGGCTTCGGCCTTAATGATTTTCTTCCAGTGTACAGCATTCCACCATTTCTTTTTTTTTCTTTCTACATCCCTTCGTATCCGAACACTGTGAAGAATGGCAAGCATTCACCGCGATAAAAAGTTTCCTACAGATTCTCGCTCATATTTTAAATTATTTATTTGACATATTTGCGTTCTTTTCGTGACCTTCTTTTTTATGAGAAATCTAAGCTCTATGGGCACACCTGTCCGTGGTGTGGCGGCTCGCCATCGCTGTATCACGTTTCGTGGGGATGCCTAAACCGACCACCAAATTTAGGTAACTTTTTAGGTCAATACCGGCTCTCTAATACTTTCGAGCAATGGGAGGCACAACTCGCCAGCTCTCCCAGATGTACAGCTAGCGCTCCTGGCTCACGTCAGGCAGGCGACAGTAGACAGTGGAGCCCTGGACTTGGGGCCCCACCCATCGAGCTCATGACCCCTTGTCCCAAACCCTTACGAATAAAGTTGAGCCGGATGTTGTCGCTGGAGCCAATGTTTCCGCAAGGGGTCCTGTCTTCCACAAGGCAACTGCTGCCTACCGTAACGCCTGTATACTGTATGTATGCTTCGTACCCTCTCCGAAGCATGCACATTCGTGCACTAATGTAGGCAGTTGAAGCATTGAAGAAGACAGGACCAATAGTCGAAACGTTGGCTCCAGCGACAACCTTCGGCTCCAGGATTTTTTATCGCGTCATGCCTCCATCTTTCCCTGAACTTCTGACCTATTGGTTTTGCAATGTGTTAAACAAAAAGTATGTCCTTCTTCTAAGAAGGAACCGCAGACAGCGAGGCCTGCACACTCACCTCGCCTACGTAAATTTCCGTCTCCTGTTCATCCGGGTCACCGTAACAGAGCGTAAGTCCGAGCTTCTCGTTTCCATTCCTAATTAGCGTGACCTCCTGCAAAAAGACAAATAAAAAAAACTATCGCACCAGCCATTGCATTAACATCGAATTCGAGAGTCAATCCACATAACGTTTCTTCAGTGATTCAACTGTACTAAATGCATTTTAAGACACTAGGCTGCAGCAGCAGTAATTAAGAAATATAAGGGAAATGAATTAAGTGGACGAAAGAAACAACTTGCCGCAATTAAGGACCGAACCCACGACATTTGCATTGCGCGTGCGATGCTATGCCAATGAGCTACACTGGTGGTCCTTCCCCTGTCCACTTTCTTGGTTATGCCTTTATGAGTAAAGCTTCATAACATCAGAAATATATCACGGCGTGTAATCGTACGTTGCTTACCCTTGACTTCTCTAAGACGCTTGGCGCACGGGTGAATGCGAGTAAGTTAATATATTATTCATGCATGATTATTTAGGTACCTCATATTCAATGTCGTAGCCATCGTCGTCGTCTTGGTCTTCGTTCCTACTCGGGGGGACTCAATGGAGGAGGTGGTATGCTCAGCCTGAAAAACAAAATCAGAGTTGTTTTATTTTGCACGATTTTTTTTCATCTCACAGACAGTGTCACCTTATGACCCCTAACAATCACACTGTGCTAACTTTTACGTTTTGTTGGCGCTGACATTTGTACATACCAGGCCCGTAAACAGAGGAGGAGGGGGGCTTAGGGTCCCCCCCCCCCCGAAATTCGGATTGAGGGGGTGTTTTACCGAAAATAAATAATGAAAATACTGGTTTTTCAAAGCCTTCAACAGGTGCCCCCCCCCCAAAAAAAAAAAAAAAATTCCTGGCTACGGGCCTGGTACATACATTATCGTTTGTTTAACAGTGTACGATATTATGTGTTCGAAGGGATCCTGAAGCACTCCTCGGGCGTGGTGGAAAAACACATTCAGCTAACAGAAAACACTCCTGTGAAAAATTTAGCACAATTGTGTAGTTGATTGCAGCACGTAGAGTTTACAAGCGAAGCGCGAAGTTGCCACTTTCTCAGAAATCTGTCCTCTCTTTATACAGAGGCATCGTGCTCACTGACTTTGGCGGGCAGTGCACCAGCTGTATGCCGTCAAGAAACAGATTGCTGCTGCTGGCTGATAGCTGGCAGGAATAAGGAGCGGCGTTTCGATTATATGCTTGATAATAGCTTGTTGTTGGGAGAGTTGGTGATTACATAACATGGTGATTTTAGCGCTAAAGAAGACGAAAACATGTGAGAGACAGGACAGGCGCTACTAACAAGTGGTTTATTGCAAAGGTTGCAATGAAATATACAGCACGATGGTGCGCAGACGCAGCGAGCGCATATCAAGGCAACACCACTTATCACTAATTTCGTTTTTGTACAAGCAGATGGACGTGTCACTAACACAGTTAGTTCCTTTTTTCTGTATATGGTACGCCTCCCAAAGTTCACGAGCTGATTTGTTCCGTCTTCTACCTAGCCGGAACAAATGAGCTCGTGACGTAGCTTCTTTACGCTGTGCCATCCTTCCCTGCGTGGGTTCCAGCGCACTCGTATGGACGTGAGGGGAAGTAAGTGCTTAAAGCGTGCGACTAATCCCTGTAACTCCGCTCGGGTTTGACGGAACCAAGAAATTTTTACGGCAATCAATTTGTGAGACAAAAACTCCGAGTTTCTCATGGATTCACCTAGGCAATTAGAAGGCTGAAGCCATCTTCTTCTTTCGAGTCCTCTTCTTATTTGATTGCGTTGATTCTCCCTCCCCCACGAAAGCTTTTTGCACTTAACGTGCCTTTGCAGTGCCTCCAGGATTGGAGGCATCGCAGCTTTCTGCACTTCGTGTGCTTCTGTAGCACTGCCTCCGAGATCGGCCCACGTTTGACCGAGCGACGATGTCAGCTTCTGAGCTCATCGTGTGACGTCACAATATGTGATGTCACAAATATTTGCCGCCTCCGATGGCATGATGACGACATCAAGGCGTAATCTATGGTCACGTGATTTTTTGCATAGTTCGTGTTAACGCAAAGGCCGACGGTCACTTTTTGATTTCGATGAGGCACACTGAGGTATTCGCCTTAACAAACTCGACTACTAAGGCCATTCGGTGGTTATTTAGAGATGTAGTTCAGAACCCCTTTAAGTGTTTATTTCGTGCGTCCCTTTATCACTTTTTTATTTGTTGTTTTTATTGTGCGTATTTGTGTTTATTTCATGCCTATGTATTTATTGTTTTTTTTGCCCTGAATAGTGAAAATGATTGCGCTGTTGTTTTGTATTTATTTTTGTATTTACACCTACAGCAATCGCGAGACATAATTTAGTATTGATATGTAGTGTATTTTGTTTTGTTCATTGCGCCGTTGTTCACAATAATTACGAAATACTTTTCTATATCGCTTTCTTTTTTTTTTTTTTTTTTTTTTTTTTTTTTTTTTTTTTTTTTTTTTTTTTGCTGTGACTGTATCTTACACCAACCCCAGACAATTCTTCTAGTCCATTCCTGTATTAATTATGTCCTATTTAAACTGCCCACCTGCTTGGACCTAAGGGTCTGCAGTATGTAATAAATAAATAAATAAATAAATAAAAATAAAA
Source organism: Rhipicephalus appendiculatus (assembly GCA_030522465.1). Classification (NCBI taxonomy): domain Eukaryota; kingdom Metazoa; phylum Arthropoda; class Arachnida; order Ixodida; family Ixodidae; genus Rhipicephalus; species Rhipicephalus appendiculatus. Next base: position 55,238 of record JALIZH010011349.1, read on the forward strand.
CACGTACCCGTTCGGAAGGAGTGAGCCTTCCCATGGTGGTGGTGCCCACCACGGGAACTCGGTCTGGGCCGCGGCGTCGATGTAGCCCTGGGAGAAACCGGAAGGCGAAGGGACGGCGGCCTGCTTAGCGGCACGGCCTCCGGCACAGCTACTTCCGCTTCCGCCGAAGTCGGACGAGCTGCTTCCGGTTCCGTTCCGTCGCTCCCTGCGCAGCACCTCGACCACAATGGGCTCCGAGGCGGCGCGAAACGCCGCCACTGCCTCCTCGTGCGACGCGTTCGAGACGTCTCGGCCGTTCACCTGCGCAGAAAATAGTAATAATCACTTATTATCATCATCATCATCATTATATAAACACTTGAAGACCCTTGCGGTTATTACATAAGGGGGAGGATGGGGTTTACAACGTTAGAAAAATGTTGGCACATATTAGGGACGTACGTAAAATTGATGGTTCGACGAAGTTCGGCTGGTTGGGAGAAAGCATATGAAAAAACACAATTAACTCCGAACGACCAAAAAGTCCATTGACATCTATTTGCCATTCATAAAATCAGAATGCTGTTTTGTACGAAGGAAAGCGCATGCATGAGAATTATTTAATATATAATTGATATTAATAAATTCTTTCATTATTAATCAAACGAATGTTTAACAGTGAAATTTGATAGACAATTCTACGTGTTACGCAGAAGAACTGTGTTAATTTCGAATCCCCATCCAGTGTTCCACGTTTACAACAAGGAGTTCACGTCTTATAAGTTTGCCTTATCTAGGTGTGGTCTCGAAGTAAGGTCATTCAGTACAGTACGTTGTTTATGCAAGTTCGAGTATTGCCCTAGCACATCATCAACTTAACGTTGTCCGCTGACGAATAGACCAGCAATTTCTCGAGGGAACAAGATTAGATTCGGTGTTGTTTATACTGTATCTTTCCTTTGCTTTAACTTAACTATACCGACAGACCCACCTATAAGAACCTACGGCGCTCCGGCGTCTTGTCCTAAGCATTGTAACATCGTATGCTCCCGCAGTGTACCCTAAGCCATACTGCATTGTACTATACACCGGCATTGTATCCTAGGCATTGTGTCGCCGCATCTTCCGCCATTGCATTCTAATCATCGTAGCACTGTGTCCATCGGCATTACATCATTGTAGCCTACGTAATTTTAAACGGGGGCGCAATCAGTACGGTACCGGTATTGTATCCTATATACTCTGTCTCAGAAGTTCCCTTCAGCACTGTGGAGGCTACAGGGCCCCTTAGCCAATAGGAAGGGCGATTAGCCCCTCCACATGTTTTCATACGCGCCGCGTCGTCTGCTAGCATCCCCCCTGGCGTCTGCGCGCACACGTTCAGCGAGCAGACGGCAGCGCCGAAAAAAATAGAACATGGCTGCACTCATCGTAGCTGCTGCTCTCCGCCTCGAGTTTATCACGTCGTCGTCGTGCGCTCTGTGGCCCGTAAGTTCCAAACAGACGCTTGTATTTGCCTTAGATTTATGTCTTAGAGCTTCGGGGGCAATGTATTCGTGACTACAATGCTCTATTTCCATATACCGCTATCAAATTCTCGGCGCGTTAGGCTTAGCAGGCGTGGTTAACGCAATAGCTTATCTCGCCAATAACGACAGAGCGTGCCTGGTGCTTTGTCCTGATCGTGGGATGGCGCAAAGCGATAGCTCATTACACCATTCATTTGTTGCTGTGAGCGCTTTGGGCGAGCGTTAAGGGCAAGTTCGGATCGAAGCGGGTGGTCGCGTCTGCATGGTCGCTGCAATGTTGATATTTAACCACAGTTACCGATGGTTACTGATACAAGAATTAAAGAAATATGACGTAAATGCGATGAAGAATAAACAAATTACTTATTGATCATAAGCAGGTGCTACACAAGTGCAAATGTCCCAACCTTGCCAATTACAAGGCAATCATATCTGGATCTATGTTTTCCTGCGGAAGCGTGTGGCTTGTTTACACCCCGTAGCTTTGGCAGTGCTGAACGGTAGTGGTGAAACAGAGTATAGGCCATGTAGCATTTTGTCCTGTGGCATTGTATCGTTGAATCCTACATATGTTTAAACGGGGGCGTGAAAGCTCCGAATCATCTATAAGTCCCTCCATAACTTTTTGGAGGAAGCACAGCTGCACAATTTTGTGTGAAGCATGTTGATGCTGTAGGGCAAACTAACAAAATAAAAAAAAATTCTCACGACCATAGAGGAATAAAGGATCATGAAGCACGGCGCCGGCACTTTTCTCTGCTCTGCCGATTTTAACTTTTGCATTTCAGGTGATTAGGGCACGTATCCCCTGACAAAAATAAATTTTGATAGTCTATATACTGTCTATAAATTAGTTTAGACTGTTTACAGATTCTCTAAATTTATTTTTGTAGGGTCAGTTTTATGATAGATGCTACGTATGTTTCTTGAATGGAAGGAATAACCGGGAGCCCAAGATAGAATGAAATAAAGAGAGAGGGAGAGAGGAATACGCATTTTTTTCTCCGTGGCTTCGGCTGCAGCTTTCTGCTTACGTTTGCGGAAATCGTACACACGAAACGGAAGCGTCACGGTTTGACGCATTTCGCCGATTCGCCGCATCCGATCTCGCACGGCGCGCAGACTCGCCAGACCGTGCACTGGAGTGAAAGGCTTAGCTCGTCGCGAACGCGCTGAGCCAGCAAACAGATAGAGAGATGAATCTAAAGAGCAAGAAAAAGCGGCAACATTGAAGAGGAGTGATGGTTGCACTATCTGGTATAACCGCGGCAAAAAAGAACTTAGCAAAGAAAAGAAAGAAAAACAATGGCGATAAATAAAAGAATGACTGGCGACACCAGAAGAGGCGCACTCAGGCCTATCGAACAGCAGGCGTGAAGATAAGAGCTTCCGGAAGGACAGAAAGGAAGAAAAAAGAAGTTCTATGTTACAGACCCTGAACGTTGTCGTTTCAGTAAACAACTGAATAACAATAACAATAACGGATGGGAAGGAGTGGCGTGCGAATGATAAAAGAAAAAAAAAGAACAGTGTAGCCATGGCTGCGAAATTTGCTTTGGGGTAGAGGAGGGGGGCTCTTTTTTTTTCACAGCATTGTTTTCGAAAATGCAGCAGCATCAGCACCAAGGTGCGCATTCCTTTTTCTTCAGCAAAAGAGGCGTAAACGGCTCAAGGGAAATAACAATGCAGCACTCTCGTTGGTTTCTGTTATAAATACAGAATGTGTGCAAGCGAGGAACACCCGCAATAACAATGCCGAGGTAAAGCGAAAAACGAAACTATCAAGTCAGGAGGAAACAAAAGGATACGTGACAATATTCCTTGCGAGGGGCGAGAGAGAAAAGAAAATCAGAGAGAGAAGAATCCGAAAGGGATGAGCGGCTCGCATGCATCCCCCCCGAAGCCGCTAAAGATGAAAAGGGATGAGGCGAGAGAGAGAGCGCGCGGATTGGTGGAGGATATACAAATGGTGGCTGTCAGCGTCAGTGGCGTACGTGCGCCATCTTTCGGCGAGCGGATTGAAAAAGAAAGCTCGGTGGCGACACTAAGAAAAATTGCGCGAGAATGTCGAGTAGTACACGGGAGGGTCTGCTAAGTGTAGAAATCCTTCTTCGTAAGAGGTCCGCACAAAGCTAAGGGGAATTGTCTGAAGCGGAGGTAAGGAGTTGTATTGGTTGCTTGCTACACATTTATCTTTTTGTGGGGAATCTATCTATCTATCTATCTATCTATCTATCTATCTATCTATCTATCTATCTATCTATCTATCTATCTATCTATCTATCTATCTATCTATCTATCCTGCTCTTCCAAAATAAGACTAATCTTCGAAGAAGATGATAGATGGATAGATAGTAAGTCGACATTACGATCTGCAGAAGGTTCGAGCCATTCCATCCTGTGGAGGTGGAAGAAGAGTGGTGCCGACGGGCGCACTCCCGCCTCTGCTGTCGTCGGCGTTCTTCATAAGCGCGCAACACTTCAGACTTTTACACAATGAGCAGTCGACCCATGCTTACCCAGCTTGACCGCGCCAACGCAGAGCTTACACTGGAGTGACGCGGCGAAAACACGTACGAAAGGCGTACCTCCCCACTTCAGCTTTCTGCATGGCCTCCGGGATCGACCATTGGTTTCACTATTTCCGCTATCGCCCAGCACTGAATGATCGACGGTGTCATTTGATCACAGGATCATGTGATGTTATCCATTGACATGACTGATGCAGCTCTAAAGACGAAGACGTAGAAAACACAGAGTGCAAGTCTTCGTCTTTAGCGCTACATCAATCATGCAAGTATTCCAACTAGCCCAACTTTCTATTATACTGCAATGTAGTGACGTCATCGTGTGACCCTATGATGACGCCACCTATTTCTGCGATCTGTGACGTCAAGACAACGTCACTGCGTGTCATTACACGATGTATAGATAGTATGCGTGAATAACGGGGGGTAGATGTACGCATAGAGTGTGGTAGTATGGATAGATGGTGTCACATTTCCGTGATCTGCGACATCGTGATGATGTCACGTGATGGCGTTCTTACATGATGTCATCCCATCCAAGGAGTAGATCACGTGATTTCTTCTTTGTGGACGGGCGCGGAGGGGAGCCATTAAGTAAGAAAGTGTTCTATTTATAGCTCCGCTTTAAAAAAATAACCAATAATAAAGCCTGTGGTTCTACGGATAAAGGAAGGGGTGGAGTACTGTCAAGAGGCAAGTAAATGAATGCTACTTGCTCTGCGGGCATGCCTGTGGCAACCTCGGTTTCAACACGTATAGAAGAACGAGGCGAAACGCACCATTCTTCGTGTGCGTAGTGAAAAAGTGTGGGTAAGGTAGAAAAGTGGGCAACATAAGTCCGTAAAAATTTGGAAGTGGACTGAATACAACGGGGAGTGCTCAGAGGAGCTCTAATGATGGTGCTGACTTGTGCACGGGCTGCCTGAAGATGCGGTTGGGCCCCGAACAAAAAATAAAATGAAGTAGAGGCAGGGGCTTGGCAGAGGAGGCAGGTTACAAATAGCAAAGGAAATTTGGAAACAGAAAGTCGCAGAAAGCAGGAAAGGAATAATTTTTTTCGTTGGCTCTTGGAACTTACTTTTGCGTGCAGAACTATGCAGAAAAAAAAATTTTTTTTTTTCATTTTCGTCCAGTATGACATTACCGTGTGTTTTTGTGCCAACATTCTGGGCGTCTTTCTTTCTTTCTTTCTTTCTTTCTTTCTTTCTTTCTTTCTTTCTTTCTTTCTTTCTTTCTTTCTTTCTTTCTTTCTTTCTTTCTTTCTTTCTTTCTTTCTTTCTTTCTTCGTGTATTCTAAGAAAAGAGAGAAACAAACATCCATCCATACGATAGATGACTTAGCGCACTGGGTCTCTGGATGTCAACCAGTTCTGTCACGCACACTTTTATATCTTATTATACTATTATTTCATATTTTATTGATTTCCCTCTGGAGGTAAGATATATGTGCCCCTCAGGAGTTCGCTATATATGCGAATTCTGCGTAGAAATCATACGCTGCCCTCATCCGCACTTGCATTTGGCTTTGCCTCAGGTATATGCTTATAAAGGTGAAGCACGCTTTACAGGTAACACACACACACACACACACACACACACACACACACACGCACACACGCACACACACACACACACACACACACACACACACACACTGTACATCCGAATGCATGAATGATGAAATGAAGAGATGATGAATGAGTGAATTGAGTTGCTTGGTCAATTTCGCACGCAAGGTTCCTGTCACTAATGCTCAATAACGATAACACCAATGACATCATTTTTTTTCTTCTTACTGTCTTAACATTATGGTATTTGCTGTGCTGTGTCGCATACCCCCCGTTGACCAATTCTCAGATAACAGTACGCCTTATGTGAGCAGGGTCCAACCTTACCCATTGTCACAATTTCGCACGTACCGCCTCTTTCTTGTATGCTGTAATGGATCCGGAATGATCGTAAATGACATTACCAGCACGGACAAAGAAGGAAAAAGAAAAAAAGAGATCGAAAAAATTAAAAATAAACGACACTTTCGTTATCGATCACGTGAGTCTTTGACAGTCTCACTGCGAAATTGTCGCCCTTCTTATTTCGACGCCGACGACGGAAAGAAGTACGCAAGAGCTTTCATTACCTCTAATATATTACCGCCTTTTCTTTGGCTTCCGGGCTTTCACCCGGCAGTCATGCTGGCAAGGCGATAACAGTGCAGTACAAGAGAACAGGAGGTTTTAGTGGAGCGGGGATGGCCGCGAACGTCCATTAAGAATAAGCCCTGAAAGTGCGCGTGGGATGATGGACGCCGAAGGTCTAATTAGAGCGCCAGTGAAAGCTTTAATGGATTCTCGCGTGCCGCAGTCTCGCACTTTCTGCGCTCCCCGTTGTCCTTCGCGCAAGTGAATTATGGCCACTCCGAGCACTTGGTGATTGCCGCGGAACACGATGAGAGCGTAGTGTGAAAAAAAGAATGATAGAAATAGATGGATAGCACACAAAGGCGGCTACGAAGTATTGAGGGCAAGATGGCTGCCTGTGTGCTCTATAGATTCGATCTGACCGATCGTGTGTTGCGTGACAGTAATAATAATAAGTAATAAGGTTTTATGTCCCAAAACCAGGACATGGTTATGAGAGACGCTGTAGTGTAGGGCTTTACAAATTTCGACCTCCCGTGATTCTTTGACGTGCAGCAAAACCTAAGCATACGGGCCTCTAGAGTTTTGCTTCCATCGAAATGCGGCAACCACGGCCGGGATTCGATCCCGCGACCTTCGGGTCAGCAGTAGATGTCATGTGCTAGCGGATGGAAGCATTCTTTTGGCTGCAACTCACGTTGGGCATACACGCCTTTTTTGTTTTAGTTATATATTTCTATTCCTAATCGCCAGAGTGTTTGTCAGCAAACGACAAGTTTCAAGTCCTAATAACCTTCATGCTTGTTTCCTAATTTTGTTTATATCTCTCTTGGTTAATTCTATCGGCGACTATGCCAACGCTATGGTATTGCGTTGCCAAGCGCGAGGTCGTGGTGTCGATTACTGGCCATGTCGGCTGTACTTCGATGGTGGCGAAATGTGGAAACACCCGTATACTTAAGATATAGGTGCTCGTTAAAGATAACTCCAGGTTGTCGAAATTCATCCTGAATCCCCCCTACTAAGGCGTCCCTCATAATCATATTGCAGCTTTGACACGTAGGCTACAATTTGTTATTTAATTAACAACCACGAGTGTACACTTAGGGAGGAAGGTTAAGGCAGACAGCTAGACTTAGTAACTTGACGCCCTTTATATATGTTCGTGCTTGCGTTTGTGTGTGTGCGCGTATGGATACACACATGTAAAATTTCAATTCTTTAGGTACAGTTTGAACACCGCCTCCCCCGCCTGACTATGCCAATGAATCAGGGGGGTGCGATGAAAATTAAAGCCACGAGTACTATGCTCGCAAGAGCTCAATTCACATATGTAAAGGTTCGATTATAGTCTCCGAACAATTCCACGTGTGCTTGTAGTTCTCATTTTATCTTTATTTTATGTACTTGGGTCGTCCTGCAGATGATATTCCTGTTTCGAACGCGTGACCTGGTTTCGTTGCTCTGAAGATGCCCAGTATTATTATTTATTAATTTTTTTGACAGACGATGCGTCTACGCTTCAAAAGGTGAACAGTGTGTGTGAGCGCTTGTCATGTGTCTGCACTCGCATGAGCCCGTTTCCGGAATCAAATTGTAGGAATTTCCATCCTCGCAGAGTAGTTCATGGTTCTGTAACATTGTCGTTTGCCTTTTACTGCGGTGAACGCGCCCACTGATTCGGGTAAAAACGGCAGAATTTACGCCCGCATGCGCCCTCTAACCCTTTATGTAATCAATTTTCATCGCAGGATGATTACATAAAAAGAAAGGTAAGAAGGAGACACGATCACGACACCATCCCAAAATCGAATCACGCTTTCAGCCTGTCACTCTCCCGTGTGGTTTTCTTTTTTTTTTTTTTTTTTTTGTGCTAAGCAAGGAGAAACACAAAGCTCCTCCACTCGCACTACCTTACAACTTTTCAATTTATTAGCATGCGCAAAATTCCTGTCACTCGCGTTTCCAGGCGTTCCTGCATAACGTCATCCGGGTAACTTGATGAGCACACAAACAAAGCCGCCACGCGTCAAGATCCTTCGGCGCTAAAATGATTACTCCAGCACCTTCAGACGAAACAGGCATCTAGCTACAGGAAAGGGGGGGGGGGACGGGGAGGTTTTTCTGTGTGAAAACCGAGAACAGCCGATGCGCTGCAGTGTGCAAACATATCCGTAACGCTAGGCTGCGAGCCAAGCCGAGCCGAACCGAGCCGTGTTCCGGTGACGGCCCAGACAGAAGCCAGAGCGGGGGCTTCTGAAGCCGAAGAAAGTAGATAGGCGGAGAGTGTGGCGTGCATTCGGGCGAATCTGATAAAGCGTCGCGCTCGGTCGGTCAACATTGTGCAGACACGCTGCGTTCGCAAGAAAAAAACAAACAAGCCAAGACATATCGAAGACAGAAACAAAGCCGTTCCCTTGTTCTTCCGTTAGCTCGGGATTCGGCCTTGGTGGCAACAAAGGGGCCGACAGACATTCGAGTTTCCAGGCGTGTATGGTAGCAGACGACACGCCTGCTTTAGGCCGCTAAGCCTCGTCTGCAGGCGAGCGGCGGTGAGTGCGATGGTACCAAAAAAAAAAAAACGTTTTCTTACAAGAAAGCTAGAACGTAGTCCAAGCTGCGAAGCGCGAATAAAGGCGTACTCGAAGCAACACCGGCGAGCTTGGAGTTAGCGAGAACGAAAGATATCTGGCGGTTAATGCAAGGCGGACAGAGTTAAGCCGGATGGGAGGCTTCGCGAGGCTTAGCGGCGGTCGAGCGTGCAAGCGACAGCTCTTGCAGACGACGCCAGGGACAGACGACGATGTGAACGGTCTCTGTGTGTGTGCCACCAGTGAAGCCTGGGGCGTCGCACACACACAGGAAGGCACTTATTGATCGCGCATGCGCACCAAGCTCCGTCGCAGGGGCTTCCAAGGAAAGGGGTCGGCTCGCTCTTGAAGTGGGGCGTCGTATCCAGAGGCCCTCTTGTGAAAGCGAAGTAATTGCCTCACCACGGGAAGCATGGTGACGCCAGTCGCTTGAAAAGCGACGAATGGCTGATCTCGAAATCGCGGACAAAGAAAGCCAGAGGTTTAGCAGGAGGATTTTTTGAATGGATGAAGTACGGGTAGTCTGTAAGTATAAATAGCCGGCGCGACGCAGTCTGGATATAGAGTGACGAAAGCCTGCTTTATGTACGGTGATGAATTATCCTACTGACTCGATAAAAAACGAACAGCGAACGTCAGAAGTGGAGTCGTGCCTATATGTTGCAATGGACGTTCTTTCGCAAGTCCTTATCGGTCAAAAATGTTACATCACTTCTCCGCAGTCTTATTCAATTCATTTTAGGCGTCTCGCGAACTTGCGAAACATTTCATAGGGTTATTGAAACATGGCCTACAGCCAGACGCTCTCTTGATTGTATGTTCTTGTTGTTGTTGTTGTTGTTGTCGTTGTTGTTAAAAAGCTCGTTATTTCTTTTCTTCTGAGATAAAAGTACATAGGGGTTTAGTGTTTGGAAACTGCAGCAAAGTAGTACTTAGAGAACCCAGGATTGCTTTTGGCCGTCTGGCCTTTCTCAGCGTGTAGCTAAACGTAAGTACGACAGCGTGTATAGGATTTCGCCCCGTGTCGATGCGGCCGGGAATCGCACCCAGGACCTCGACCTCGATAGCACAATGCCATAGCCTGTGAGTTTTCCACAGTGGGTTCCGTTCAGTCAGAGCGAACAGCAGCAGCAATAAAAATTAGAAAGAAAAAAAATGTTCTGTTTCTCGCGCTCATTACATGGCTAAATCGCAAAACGGCCCAAAAGTCGCACGTGCCTCATGCATTTCCCTAAGATGACCGGAAGGTGAAAGCCATCTTTACTTTCTTTTCAGTTGATTGTACTGATCATCCCGAAGGCCTTCAGAACCCAAAGTGGTTTTGCATTACCTACGGGGTCGGAAGCATTGGAAGCTTTCTGTACGTCACGTGTTCTTGCAATGCCTCCGCTATTGGCCCACCTTTCACCAGAGACGATGGGATGCGATGACGTCATTATCTGACGTCACGTTAAGTGGACATGATGACGTCAGACAGTTAGGCGACATGTGACGTTATGATTACGTCCTAGAGTGATGTAATCACGGGATGATATTTTTTTTAATCGCTCGTGTTGGTGCCGCTGATCACTTACCCGCGTTCGATGTGGCATCCAAGGCTTTCGCCTTCAAAACCTGCTTCGCGAAGTTGCAGGATCGACCAAACCGAAGAAACCGCACAGAAGCAAACAAAACGATGGAGTGTATACACACAACAGCACTGCGCCATTACTCCAGCGAGTAACAGGTGTTCTGCAGTGCCACCTAGTGGGAGCCATAAAGAAGAGATGAACGGGCTCCTCGAAGACGGACCTCCGCAGGTTCGTCCCCAGGAAATGGAGCCATAAAAATTAATCCCCAGAGAGCGGCCGGCTGTAACGGCCTAAGTAGTTCCGGCGCCTTGCTCCTTCGCGCGACCAGGTTTGCTCGAAACAACCTCGCTTTAATTCCCCAGCTATTTTCTCCCGCAACTTTCTTCCTCGTTTTTTTTTTTTTTTTGCTCCAGTCTCGCTAACAACCCAGTCGTCGTTTTCGCTGATGGCGCTCGTGTCTTGCGTCGAGTAGCGGGGTTTGAACGCCTGCTACGACAACCCGTGGATTGCGCGTCACTTAACGGGTGCTTCTGGGAAGTGTCGCACTCTGGCTGACTGACCTCTCGTTTTCCTCAGCAACTGTAACGGACGTCGTAACGGACGTTGCCCTTTCATTCTGCATTGAAAACTATAAGCGGTAGCGACAAACTGCTTCTAATAGCATCATCCGGTCCACACTTGTCTGGGACATTTGAGGGGCAGGCTGACATTGATGATGATGATCACGGTGATGACGATGGTCTCAATTCGAATTCGTTTTGAAAAATTGTGGGTACAAGTAGCCACCTACTCTGTTTTGTTATAATCACACATTACTTAATCTATTGCAATCCGGAATTCTGGCTATTTCTGAATATTTTTTTCTTGCTCTATAGAAACCCCTACTTCCAGCGTAACGTACTGACAACTACGCCTGCAATGTCCACACATCTATTGCAGCGGCTACTGCTGATTAAGTAATAAGTTTATTTGCCTTGAACAAGCTATCGTTTAATATGTGGGCTGCCGAGTGTCTGATGAAGATTGAAGGCTTCAGCTCCGATCAACGCTACATTACCTAAACGTAAACGCCTTCACCATCTACAAAATTTTCGGACCATGGAACAGCTCCAATACTGTAGGCTACCGGACTTCTTTACCAACTGAACCGTCGGGCACGGCGCTCTTACTACATCGGCCGCACCAGCAGTGCCCTTTAACTTATCCTCGTTAATTTTCATTCGACTTCCCCAGTGCAGGGTAGCAAACCGGACTCAGTGCTCGTTAACTTGCCAGCCTCTATTTTATCTTCCTCCTCTTATTATTGAGAGGTGGGAGCCTTCTACGGGCCTTGCTGCGTGAAGGTCCTGGCATTAAATTACATCATCAATCATCATTAGCCTGACTACACCCAGAGCAGGGCAAAGGCCTTTCCCATGTTCCACCAATCAACCCGGTCCCGTGCTTCCAGCTGCGACGTTATCCCTGCAAACTTCTTAATCTCATCTGCCCGCCTAACCATCTGTCTCGCTCTCGTGCGTGTGCCGTCTCTTGTAATCTAGACAGTTACCCTTAATGAACAGCGCTTATCTTTCCTAGACGCTACATGCCCTTCCCGTGTCCATTTCTTCTTCTGGATTTCGACTAAGATGTCCTTAACACCCGTTTGTTCCCTGACCCACTCTGGTCTCTGCTAGTCCCTTAAGGTTACACCTGTCATTTTCCTTTCCGTTTCTCCCTGCGTTGTCCTCAGTTCAAGCTGAACCCTCTTTGTAAGCCTCCAGGTTTCTGCTCCGTAGGTAAGTTAACGGTAAGATACAGCGGTTATATACCTTCCTCTTGAGTGATAGTGATAAACTACCATTGATGATTTGAGAATGCTTGCCGAATGTGCTCCAACTGATGCTTATTCTTCTAGTCGCTTCAGTCTCACGGTTCTACTCCACATTTACTATTTGTCCTAGGTAGACGTATTCCTTTACAGCGTCCAGTGCCTCGCTACCTATCGCAAAGCGCTGTTCGCTTCTGAGACTAAATTTCAATGTGTTTGTGATGGAACGCATCGGACCCATGTCATGTGCTGTGGCGACTCTCTGCTCCGGTGTGCACTGATCTTGATGCAGCCATCTCGGGATCCATACAGCGAACAGCTGCGCATTGCGTTAACCTACAAATTTTCTTTCCTGATTAGTTCCGCGTGTGAGGCACTTATAAATCACCGCCGGTCATGAGCTTGGAAGTTCATGGGCGATGACTAGCGGTGTCTGTTGGCTTTCACGCTGATTGATTGGTGAGGGACATCAGGTCGACACGCATGCTTGACATCATCAGTGCGGTGTCATGTAAGTTTTGCAAGAATGAATGTATACACACTAACTTCAATTGCGTATTTGGCGAGAACATGGTGAGAGAAACTTAAACGTAACATTTTTCTATATACTCTTCTGTTCTCTAGAACTATACGCCAAAGACTAGACGTACGTCCAGTACTGGCGTATGACTGTACTCTATTGGATTCCCACTGCTTTCCACATCCAGAAGAGGTAGTGTGCGTGAACGTGCGGACCTGTTAGCGATAGAGCCGTTCGAGCACGCTTGAAGTGAAGTGCCTTTTAATTTTCAGACATAAGTTGATCCTAAGTTGCACTAGCAATTAGTCCAAGTCCGTAGCCGGACTTTGCTCCTCATCGCTAAAGATCACAGCGAATGAAACTCGTTTTATTGTGGCTGAATCCTAGCCGTTAGAAAAGAAAGAAAATATAGGGAAAGATAGGTCAAGTTGTACTGTGAGACATTCTACAAAGACCTCTTATCTCGACGAAGTTTTCTTACATTACTTACAAGTCAACTTGGCTGTCTTATTCTAGCTCTGAGGTGTCTCAAACAAAACACCTCTCATTCTTTTTTTCGATGGGGAGAAAAGAAAACAACAAAGAAAGAGTAGAGAGAAGATGGTGCTACTGTTCGCGGAAAACACGTCAACAGCGCGCCGACACGCTCTTCTAAGGTTTAACAATAAAATAAAATAAAAAAAAACTAAGAAAGCGTAAAAGACATGGTAACGGAGATAGTCATTGAGATGAGCACCAGCTTCTTTCCGTTTGCGGCAAACGGCAAGAATATCCTCCACTTGACGCAAGTAGGGCGTTTCTCGGTATTTGTCTGACTGTGCGTGCGTGCGCTGCTTGACAGGGTTAGATAGGACTTCGGAAGAATGCGGCCAGAACGGCAAACGGCGCGATATCATCCTGCCCTACGGAGATCGTAAAGCGCAGCACCCGAACCATACGCACAAAAGAACAAATAGAACACAGTCACGCGGGCCAATGTAAAAAGAAGCGTATGACACTAAAGCCTAAGGGCAGGGTCATCGTCGCCAAACTCAAAGGAAGTCTAGGTCGCGGGGACTGGGAGGTTTTGCTTCTATCCTCGAAAGCTTCGTGCGAGCGAATAGACCCAGCGATAAAAAAGACAAAAATCTCGCCCTGTGGATTGCCTCGGGGTAGAAGCAGTTTACGAGTACCGCCGACATAGGGGGGGCGACCTTTCCTGCGCAATTTGTAGATTTTTGTTTCGTAACCTTTTTTATAGCGCAGGTGGCAGACTCGGCGTCTGCTGCGCTGCGACATTTTATTTGCTGGGTTTCCGGGAGCAGTTTGTGTTTCCAGTTTCCTCTTGTAGCGCCTCATTTGAAATGGGGGTGTCGGTTACTTCATCGTTGAGGAGCAGTTGCTCGATTGGTTTTTATACTTGGTACAGCGCTTTAGGAAAAAATTTTCTTTGACAATCTGACTGGAGTTGCTTTGCGAAGCAACTTAACCACAACAAAAGGAAACACCGTAGCTGCTACTACCACAAAAATTCAACACGTACTACTGTTACCACCACTAATACCACTGCTACTACTACTGTTACTACTATTAATAACACTACTGCATCAACAACTACTACTATTACTATTATTATTACTATTACTAGCAGTCATACTACGAGCACCACCACCCTGTCACCGCAACGCAGTCGTCAAAAAGTTAGCACTGTACAAAACAAATATGTGACAAAGAGGGCACATCAGGTTCTTAACGTCTTTGTTTGTAACTGCTCTAAATGTGTGGCATGAGTGGACGCTGACTAGCTAACTTTACTGCGATTGTTATCAAAGCCACCGCGGCAATTTTCTTCTCCAAAAGCGTAAGGAACTCAAACGTTCCTTAAATTCGCCTAAGACGACTGCAAGGCGAAAGCCATCTTCGTTTTCTTCTCAGCATAAGCAAAGTTCCTTTGCAGTTCCCCAGTTCCCCAGTTCTCTTGCATTGATCTTCACCCGCCCCCCTCCGAAAGCTTTATGCCTATAACGTTGTTTTGCACTGCCTCCGTGATCGGCCCATTTTGACCCTGCGAGGCTGTCATGTGATGACGACACCTTCATGTGACGTCACGTTATGTGAAGTCATAGTGGCGTCATGGTGACGTCAGCAATCTTGGCGCTCTGTAAAAACGTGACGTAATATGGTGGCGTCACCGCATGATTTCTTTTGCGTCGTTGGTTGATGCCGCTGATGCCGACGCCAACGGTTGAGTTTCGCGTTTGAAGAAGCTTTTGAGGCTTTCGCCATAAAAACAAATCTTAGAGGAAAAGATAGTAATGAGAAAGAAAGCGAATGACCAGAATCGTAAGATTTCCGAAGACTGCAGACTGTGACGAGAGTTCATACGTATCGTGAAAAAGCATGACAGCAATATTAGGACTGTCGCTACGGCGGCAAGCTTCAAAGGGAGCCGGGAAACGATCCCGCGCGCGTGTCGTCTCGAATGTCTCCGCTCCTCTGCTCCGCGTCTCCTCCAGTTTCTGGGAAGGTCTTTTTCTGATCCGAATCCGACCGGAGCTGACCTTGGGTGAACCCCTGAGGCCTTCCAAAAAAAGAAATGATATAATAAAGCTGTGCAAAAAATAATAATAAAAAGAAATCGCGGTGTCGCTGCTCATTAGCGATGGGGAAGCACGTTCTCCCGCACTAGCAGATCCAGATCCCCCCATCTTGACTTCTTTTTCTTGACTACATTTTAATGATTCGTTCTTTGAAGTCTCTCTTTCTTTCTTTCTTTCTTTCTTTCTTTCTTTCTTTCTTTCTTTCTTTCTTTCTTTCTTTCTTTCTTTCTTTCTTTCTTTCTTTCTTTCTTTCTTTTCGTTGTTTCTTTCTTGCCCTTTCCGATACGCAGCCTGACTCGTATAACAAACACGCGACTTTGATGACAGCCGCAGCCTCCCAGGTCTCTGTACTGCAGCTTTTATTTTATTATAATTATTTTTTGCTTTTCTTGTTTCTAGTGCACGTGCGTTTGCGTGTATATGTGTCATCCGACAGCCCTACCGTCTAGCGGCCCGTTTCAGCTATTTGCGTGTCCTATATTTATTTCTTCCTGTTCTTTTTTATTCGTTGCTAAGCGAGAAGCTCGCGTACATCTTGTTCCCGCCGGAGATCTGAGAGCACGCAAGCAAGCGCGACCCGACGCGTGTGTGTGGGCCTTTTTTTTTCTTGGGGCGGTTCGGCTCTTTAAGATACGCGATCGCGCGCCGAGTTGGTGGTAACACGCTCCGCAGTTCCCCGGCATTTTGTCTCTGCTTATGTTGGAAGCGTAGACGCTGCAAATGAACGTATTTACACGCATTCTCAGAGGAGGTCTGTTGATCGCGTCTCGCGTAGATGATCTGTGTTGGCATAGGCATGCGCACGAGGGGGGGGCAGAGGGGGCGGCCGCCCACCCCCCCCCCCCCCTAGTCACCTTAGAAAGGGGGGGCGTGAAGTCTGCCCCCATACATTGACTCAATAGGGAGGGGGGGGGGGGCGCTGCGACGCCCCCGCCCCCCCCCCCTGAAGGGGAACCCTGCGCACGCCTATGTATGTTGGGTAAACTTTTAGTCTGCCGCCGCCCTTTTGGATCAAAAGGAACGCCGCCAAATTGGTACCGCGTTTCATTTTACTTGTGACTTTTCATACGACTACTGGCGCCTTGTTTTCTTTTTTTTTCTTTTTTCTTTTTTTTTTTTTTTTGTCTAGTTCCGACGACTAGACATTTTTGATAAAATAGGGTTTACTTTCGGGTTTCTTACGTCTACATTTACTTTTTTGTGCGAAGAACTTGCAGCTTTCATCGTTGGATCAGGAAGAGAAATTAGACGAACCTATCGTGATACAGGGATATGCAGCGTTCAGATAAGATGAGATAACTCACTAGTCATCCGTTTAGGGGGGCAGAATTCCGGAACGCTTTCGTTGTATTTTTTTCTTTTTCTTTTTTTTTCGATTACTTTTTATTTAATACTTGCTGTAAACGACTCGAAATGGAAAAGGGAAAGATAATTGAGAATGACACGACGATAGAGGAGATTAATTAATTTAGTTGTTTCAAAGAGTGCAGCCGTTGTGTATTTGTGTGTGAAGGTGTTATTGGTGCGGTTACATGAAGATCTGTGGCGAAGTTGCATAGAAAGATTGCTTCTCAGCGCCGCAAAACGGGGATCCGTTCGTGAGATGGCTTTTAAAATGTCCCACGGCCCCTTATGCTTTCACCTAAGACGACTCGAAGGCGAGTCTTCTTCTTGTTGTTGTTCTCTTCTTCTTCTTCTTCTCTTCTTCCTCTTCTTCTTCTGCTTCCTACTCTTTTTCTTCTTCTTCTGCACGGTGTATTGTACTGATCCATCTTATCTCCCCCAAATGCTTTCTGGACCTCACGTGGTCTTGTAGCACTTCCTCCGAGGCCGGCCCACGTTTTAACTACGTCATTATGTCGTTTGATGACGTCACAAATTCTGGCAACCTGTGACGTCATGATGAAGTCGTCGCATGACGCTTTTTTTTTTTTGCATCACTTCGTGCAGACACCCCCGACGGTCAGCTTTCTTGCTTCGAGAGGCATCTAAGGCTCTCGTCTTAAAAGTAGTGATACGACATGGGTTGAATGTTGTGTGTGGCAATAGAATTACAAGCAGCAGCGTCCAGTTCTAACTACCGCTCGCAAGCATTCATCAGTGGAAGATTAAACTCGATGAAACATGTTAGCCACCAGAATACCATTCTAAACAAAGAACACTAAGGTTTTATTTTATTTTTTTTTTTGTCCGGTTTGTCTGGGGTTGGGGTTCCCCTTCTCCTTCCCCGTCAAAATTTTATTTGGCTCTGCCCTGTTCATTTTTCTTTTCTAATTAGCATTGCCTGCTATATTCTTATGGCGCGGGCTGAGGCTTTATTCATTTCATACCTCTCAATGAAGAATGTTGTCGAGATAGTCGTTTCGAAGATTGAGCAAATATTTAACTGCGCAAAGAAGGCAAGACGCGAACAGTAACACAGACGTAGATTCTGTGCTTTGTGGGTGCGTCTATGCTCCTCTTCAAGTCCTCTCTTCTCCGCTTAGTAAAAAAAAAATTAAAAAATCCGCCTTACGTGGGGGACGTTACTGCTATCGCATTTGTAAAAGTAAGCACTGATGGATTATATCGTTGTAAATTGCGCAGAATTTTCGTCGTGTCTCGAATTCTGCGAAGATTTATAAGGGGAAGAGTGGGAAGAACACCAGGGAGGCGGAAGTAGCCAGAGTGTAACATAATAGGTGGAAGCGAGGGCTGACATCACAGGGGACACGTGACCGGGAAAACAAATTCCCCAATCTTTGGTCTGCCGCTCGACGGAGAAAAAAAAATGTGTCTGATTGGACTCTCCGAATTAAACGCATTTGTCTGAATAGCGCCCACACAATGGACTCTACCACAGCCCAAGCGGAGTTTCTTTTTTTCTATAGGTTGGGAGAGAGTGGAGCGGGGGGAACACAAAGAAGTTTTTTTTTTTTTTTATATATATATAATGTATAAGTGAAGGTGAAAGTGACTAGACAAAAGTAAATCTCAGGCGATAGAGTACAGTGAACAAATTGAACTTCCTTTACAGCGCGGTATTGTATGCCGAGGTCGCCGGGCTGTTATCTCTAGGGATTGCCCTGGAGGGATTGAGGAGGGAGGTGGGCGAGGGTGAATTAGTCGCTGTCGCGAAGAATAAGACGGATCGGACCGATAAGAGAAAGACTACTAATGAGGACTCGGTAAAGTACCGAACATTCTGTGCGACGAATAGAGGGCGGTTATGTATATTTTATTCGCCGTCCTTTCAAGGAATATAATTGCCGGTGAACGGGAGAAAAGCCTCGACACTGGATTCGTGGAGACATCTTAGATGTGCGTACTTGAGCAGTTCTCTTGCACAATGAGTGTAATTACTTATTATTATTTCGCTGAATAAGGATAATTAGTGGCATGGCTAATTGTATTTCTAATAGAAACAGGGTACACGTACACCTAGCAGAAGACTATAATATTCAAAAGACGAAAAGCCAAGGCGCTTCGTTGTACAAAGCGTCACTTCTAATTTAAGCCAATCCAAATTCAAGGCGGCAGCCGACAGAATGAAACACAAAGTGCAGATAGATTGTACAAGAAGGACAAGGATGCCACAGGCTAGCGTTTCTGAGGCACCGCCCCCCTGTTCATTCAATCTATCTGCAATTATTTCAGCCAGTGGATAGTTTTACTGCCCAACAAACTGATGATCTAGGAAAGCTGGAACTCTAGGTATGTGTCGTCTGACCCTATATCTAGTGATCTAAATCCCTTCGCTTTCGTCCCCTTGTCAATGTTAATTTTCTTCAATTATTACAGTTACGAAGTAATCTATCATTACTTCTGGCACAAGAAAGGCGTGCCTGACGGTGTAGCTTTACCTTTTTGTCACATACCATCTCGTAAAATTTGAGTGACAGAAGTCAACGGCCGAGGCCACAGCATACACGTATGTACAAACCACACGCAGCTGCGATTGTTTTGAGATTCAAAACACGCCAGCGCTGGTGTGCATAAGGTTGCACATCAACGGTAGTTGAACACTAACATAAAACTCGCATGGTCCAATGTGCACTAGCGTAAGACGACTCGAAGGCGAAAGCCACCTACCTCAGTCGATGTATTCATCCCTTGTAATGTGATTACGTCATTGTGTGACGTCACGATATGTAACGTCGTAGTGACGTCACAAGTTTCTGCGATATTTGAAGCAACGATGACGTCATATGGTGGCTTTATCATGTTAGGATAATTTTTTGTCTCACTGGTATTGACGTCGATGGTCAATTTTCGTGTTTGATGAGCCATCTAAGGCTTTCACCTTAATATTTTATTTATCATTTATCACAGCGCCCACAGCGCCCAAGGGCATTAAAGTGGGGGGGGGGGGGGGGGGGGAGAATACAATATTTCAGTACAGAATACAGATTCCAACACATCAACATTACAATAAAAACGCAATTCACTGTCCACTTACGTAGTGGTTACATGGGAGTACACAATATGAAATAGGTTCGTGATACCATTTCGTACTTACGCAACCGCGCGAGTACACTACTGCAGACCCTGCAGTGAACTTGAAAATACATCGTGTGAACATCTTCCCCGTCATTGATATACAAAGAGATGATACTCGTAACAACGCACGGAATACTTACAGCACAGGATATGTGACCTGGTCAGTAGATATTTGACTGGGACTGCGCAAGTGTTACAACTGAAAGCCGGTGGACACAGTATCGTCATTCTCAAAAGTTTGCTTTCGTCGAGTCCTGCCCAAAATACAGACCCGGACCACACAGAAAGGATCCGGCCGCGACAGCAAATAATGCTGCCGTAAATTATCCTCTCTAATGGAGGGCAGATTACGGCGCTATCAATGAACGATGCGTGGTCACGCAACAGGGCTATCAGGGTACCCCCTAAATTAATGACAGGTTGCGGTTTGTTTTTGTGGTTGTGTCGTTATTTTTCTTCTTAATATATATAGCCAGAGCCTGCGGGCAGTCCCGACGATTACGCGAACTTCAGACGCTCTCGCGCAGAAATACGGCGAGGATATGAAGGCACTGCGCATGCGTCGTCTGTGGTGCTTACTTAGTGAAACGGACTCCCCACCATAACCTACGCTCCACTCTTTTTAATGTTTTATGTTTGCATGCAGCAGCGAAGCGCCTCTCTTCGGACTGACAACATACTCAGCTTCTGAATAACACAAAAAAGACAAAGAAAAAAGTTAGAGAGGCGAACTTTGGGTGGCCAAGATGCCTTTGTGGAATCATAATCGTTTTATTGAGTATGTATGAAGAAAATATTGCAGTTAAAACAATAGCCAGCAAAATCCAGTACGGTAGTTAAAGCCTTTTAGACGACACAAAAAGCCATCACTTAACCAACGCATAGCAACACCAGCCGTCGTCTGCCGATAGTAAGGGAATATTGATGACCATTAAGGACACACTTAGATGTCATTAAGCGGCATAAGCCCACATTAACCGATGCACATCGTCACTTAGTCTGCACTACACAAAATTAGTCCATAGACCCTTCATTAACGAATACTTAAGCGTTAGAATAAGTCACCTTCTGTACTACTCCGAATTCTCTCAATGTTTACTTAGCGTCATGACAAGCAATATTACTTATAAAGACTGGATACTTTTCTTCTATACGTCACGCTAATACAAGCCCGAGCTCTTTACTGCAGTTGTCATGGTAACGTTGCCTGACAGGCAGATTAGAGAAACGGAGGTGTTAGACACCGCGGAAATGCTGACACCGCTGCCTAGGTTGAGTAAAATACGGTATATAGACCACCGTAAGCGCTTCCGTTGCTACGCTTCACGCGTGAAGAGCCATAAAAGGCGTGACAAGCTCACTCGCACCCTCACAGAAAACCACATCCTGTGCAGCAGTCGTCACCTGCGCGCGCAGCGACTAGCCGTGAAACCATAGTTGCCTGTGTCGGGGGAGGGAGAGGAAATAAATGAGCCCCACTTAACCGAGCAGGTTTCACGCGTAGCTCTTCTTTTAAACGACGTTTTTTTAGACGTCGCCATGAAGCGTAGAGCAGCTTGTTCTCACCACGTACCGCTACACGACGTCTTTAACACCGACACCTGCGTTTTTTTGCCAGTGAAAATGGACGAAGAAAGAAAGAAAGAAAGAAAGAAAGAAAGAAAGAAAGAAAGAAAGAAAGAAAGAAAGAAAGAAAGAAAGAAAGAAAGAAAGAAAGAAAGAAAGAAAGAAAGAAAGAAAGAAAGAAAGAAAGAAAGAAAGAAAGAAAGAAAGAAAGAAAGAAAGAAAGAAAGAAAGAAAGAAAGAAAGAAAGAAAGAAAGAAAGAAAGAAAGAAAGAAAGAAAGAAAGATGACCATAAACACGTGGCGTGGCGCAGGTGGCTCGTTTGCGATGCGTGTGTTAGGTCATTAGCTTCGAATAAGGTGACTAGCGGAACGCACTGACGCCCGTTTTCATCTTATGCGTCTAGACGAGTATTAGGTCTCTTCACCGCTGTGCTCCCGCCTTTACGCCGCCATATTCGGATGCCTTATGACATCGGTAGCGCTGTGTCGCTTGGGGTTTGGGTTGCCCAGATGTTCTCGATGCTGTTTTCTTCGATCGCATTGATAATAATAAAACAGGAAATGTCAGCCTCACGAGAGTCTTTATGCACTTTGCGTTGCATCTATATTGTATATGAAATGCGAGGAACCAGTGTTGGAGTCCCGAAGTTATCTTGGTTTCATGTGTGTGTGTCGAGGGGGGCCAGTGCATGTATATTACGTGACAACCTGCGGAATGCTACGGCCACTATCAATTAGCGCGGTAAACGCTCTTTAGTACAATTCTCACGATAACGTTGTCCCAAAAGCAAATCGGAATATAGCCAGCTTTCGCGTTATTCGCCAATACAATCGTTTGACGACATCGGGCGATTTGAAGAAAGTTTTGTATTACTTGGTTTCAGTGAACTTGGTGAAATTTTGAAAGCTCCTCTTTCTCTCTTTGTTGTGAGCCCCAACGTGTCGAAAAATGTCACTTTCCAGAAACCCAAAGTTTGGCTGCATGAAACCTAATAATTGAGATAGTACAAATCACGGTGTTTCTCATAGCTATATCCACATAGAACAAAAAATAAAGTTAACTACTTGTGCGCTATTTGTGTATGCATGAGTACGCCGGGAGGTGATGGCGCCAGACTGACAACTTTTCCTTTTCTTGTTTTTTATTACAGGTGTCTGTCTGAAAGAACTAGGATACCTACGTCTGGAGAACCAGGCTGCATCTGTAACGGTGTTGGTAAGTCTACACCAAAAGTGCGAGCCAAATACTTCCTTTTCATTTGTGCCTTCTCGAACGCAAAAGAATTTTGTTACCCTGCGAGTACTCGATTTGGACTGTACGCTGATATCAAACATCAACAGTATCACCGGACCACTGTAAGTGGGTGAAAGACGACGATGTTTGAATTCGCTGGGAGTCGGCTGAAATGTTATGCTAGTGTTGTACTTACTTGTATAATACGTAGGGGGGGGGGTAGTAATTAAAAGCTTGTCATGGGCGAACCACACATTTTGAGAACATTCCATTATAAGAAGCGTTACTTGTTTGGCCAGGGCCATGGTCTATGGTCACTTCACATCCGAAGCAAGCCAAGCCAGTTATCTTCTGTTATATTCTCACAGAACACGATAAGACACTGGCCCAGAATGTAACGTCGGTAGCGAATCCCGTATCTCAACCTGAAATAAAGCACTCTAGTATAGGACGCTCTTTCTATTCCAACTCCAAGTCAGAGTCGAAATAGTCTGGCTTCTGCAGCAGACTATATGCAGGGGTCATGTGTGTTCCCACGATCTCGTTTCTGATTGGACGTCTGCCCAACCTTGGCCTTTACTATATAGCGCCATACTACGCGTAAGCGAAGTGCGTAGTGAGCCCCTTGGCGTCCCTATCATCTCTATTCAAAGTGAGTGGCTGATGAATTGGTTCGTCTGCAATACGCCTGACAGACGATAATATCCAACATGGCGCCCGCGCAACTAACAGGAAAGCGATAAACAAGTAGAAAAACAGGTTAGATGCGTAGCGTATCAAAGTGAAACGAGAGAAATGCGAGAGAAACAAAGAAACGGGTGGCGCTGCGATGCAGTAGATGGATAAAAAAGAAAGATGGCGTGCCCCCCGGTGACCTAGAGAGATGAGAGGAGCGTGACGCGGGCGGACGCAGGTGTTCCCGAGTGAAGTGGCCGTCTGCTATTTATCGTTGAGGAGGGAAACAGGCGCAGCACTCGGTGCAGCGTGGGTTTTCGTGAGTGGGCGCGGACAGCGATGGCGTTTTCATATAAAACGCCGCAAACAGAGAGATGATGAAGCGACGCACCTGTTTGCAGCGGACTGAGCGAAAATTGCGGCTAGTCTGGCTGGTCGTGTTGTGGTAATAAAGAGAATCTGTACGTATCGGCAATGTTCGCATAGTTTGATTGTCTGTTAGAGATGCGTTATTACATTGAGCACCACTGTGCGTGATTAGGCGATGGAAGGTGAAGGTCTCTTGTAAGAAGAACTGGGAGAGAAGCCGTGATAAGGGGGCTCTCTGGGATAACGTCGACGACTCTAAGTGAATCGTGAGGGTTGTTTTGCTGACAAGCAGCAATGTGAGACGTTACGAAGAGCAGACGTCACGCATCACCATGCTGACGTCAGGTTGTGTACAACCGAAACCGAAATTCACAACCTGTACCTCAGGTGCTACCTTGCATGGCTGGTCGCGTTTTCAAGAAGAGCCACTATGTGACAATGTTTATTTGACCTCGTGAACAACTCTCGAAAGATTACACCTGAACACAGTTTTACAATGCGTAATTGTCCACAAATAACGGCAGTCTCTGGGTTGCTTCTTCACACCTTCGGATGACGGAAGCCGGCCTAGATGTCGAACCCGCGACCTCGTTAATTGCAGCGCAACATCAAAACAAAAGGGCAGTGTGCTTCGAATGAAAATGCAATATCGTTCATTGTCGCCAAACATCATAGTTCACTTGTGAATAAAGCTATGTTGGAGGGTTGCGGATTGGTTTATGGATCGCAATAGTTCTGTAACGCGCACCACCTAAGTACCTAAATCTCAAAGTCTGTGAGCATTTTTTGCGTTAAGATATCTAGAACTCCCACGAAACGTGGCCGCTAGACTCAAATCCGCAACGTACCGCTCGGAAGCAGAGATCAAGCTGTCCACCTATCCTGCTGAGTAAGCCTCGGCAGCACATGGGGCTTCGAAATGAACGTACTTTTTTTTTCCTGAGAATGAAAAAAAAGCAAAAGACACACCTGCAACAGAAAGGTTATACGAAATGCTGAACGTTTTTTTTCGGGTCAAGAGAAACGCAAATTACAGGCCCCGAAAAAAAAAAATGCGGCCGCCACGCTCGAAAGAGCATCAGCTGCCGGATGAGGAAGAACTGCGCGACGGTTGCGATGCGAAAAACGGGCAAAGAGTTGAACAAAATGGCGTGATCTCGGGAGAGAAGCAAATGGAGGTTTTTGAAAGAAATAACCACGAAGGGAAATATAAATACTTGAGAACGAACAGAAAGATAATTCCAGGAGACCACGAGAGAAATACGGTAATTCGGTTGTGGGGGCGTTCACCTATAGGAAAAGAAAGCTCCGGAAATCTTGAAAGCCGCGCCGCAAGAGGAAAGTTCAAACACCGCGATTCCAAAAACCACCGCTCGTATTCTTATTCTCTTCGGGATAAAACAAAATGCTGGAAAGGTTCAGCGTCAACCGAGCGTGCAAAAGAAGCCAGGGCAGGTGTATTAGTGAAGAGCGCATACGTTTAGCTGCATGAGCGAAACAGTGCGGCGCGCGCCTTCATCCAGAATTTCACGGTGGCTGAACATGCTGAGAGCACCTGCGCCGTTCAGTTGCAGGCGACCGTTCCTGCGCGGTGTTTGCCACTGCGCATGCGCGGGTCACCTCGAGCGGAATGAGCTGCAAGGCGTAAAAAAAAGGATAAAGCAACAATGAAACGTAAGCAAAACCTATTGGAGGTGGTGTTATTCCCGAAAACAAGATGTAAGGACAGAGCAAATGTGAAATGCAATGAACGAAAGAAAAAAAAGAGAAAGAAAGAAGGTGGAAGAATGAATGAATAAAAGAAAGCGAGAAGGAAAGAGTACAAGAAAAGAAATTTAATTAATTAATCAATTAATTAATTAGAGAAGAAGAGAATAGAAGAAAAGAAAGAATGAAACAAAGACAGAAATAAATAAATCAAGAAACAATGAAAGAAAGAAGGAAAATTAAGAAGGTGATCTGGAGGGGAGGAGACAAGCAGGAAATCAATGAATGAAGGAATGAAAAGAATGGACGAAAAAAAATGAACAGAGAGAGTTGGAAAAAAGTTATGAATGACGAAATGCGACAGGTTAGATTAAATTTTGGAGTTTTAGGGGGGACGGTTGTTCATACTTGAGCAATCGCAATAGATTAGCGCGAACTGTGCCACTTATTGCTGGTGATTAGGTGCAACAGAATTAAGTGTGTACAATTAGTGAACCAGATAACGTTTTCATTAATCAGCGCAACTCCGAATGAGTGAGGAAGCAAGGCGGTAGGAGGCGGAATTTAGGGCATTGCAAATGGAACACATGTCCTTTTAAGTGCTGAGTACTTTAGTGGCCTGGGCTGTCTGCTGTCGTATTCTGTCGTATGCTGTCGTATACTGTAGTATGCTGTCATCGCTTGGCGTAAAGCAGGCAAAACCGCGCATAGCATAGCCATTTCTAGCATACTGATCGCGCGCTCGTGCTTAGGAGACGTCTTCTTCCTCGAGCGCCTTGATGATGATATCAAGTGCGGAGCACTTTAGGGGCCCGGGCTGTCGTATGCTGTTGTCGCTTGGCGTAACGCTAGCAAATTCACATATAAAATTGAAAAAAAAAGCAAGTGAGAAATAGAAAGAGAAAGAAAAGAAAAAAGTACGAAGAAAAATGGAAATAAATAGAAATGAAGATAGAAATAGAAAACAGAAAAAAACTTCAAATAGAAAAGAAAGAAAGAGAGGAGTAAAGAAAGGAAAAACTGAAAAGAAACAAGGAGGGCTGCCAGGCTCCGCAATTCCTTCAACACTACCCTCGGCAGATTAAACGTTATTAAACTGCGCGAAAACACGACGACAAAAATAAGAAACATACAGAGTACCACGAGCGCAGAACACTACGAGCGAGTGTTTCCTATTTGTGTTCTTGTCTTTTCGCTCAGTTTAGTAGCGTCTAAAAGTTAGGAAACGGCCAACTAGCCCACCACAACGGCTTACTCGACTGATTAGTAAGGACGCCTCTGACAACACCTCTCTCCCTCTTCTTCCTATTCAAACTATTCTAATTCGCACTGCTCTGTGCTTTGTCACAGCTGTGCAGTTTTATTTTAAAGAGACGATTACTTTTAATACTTTATTTCCCACATGCATGAAAAGGCGCGCTTTAAGTTCAAACGCTTGTAGAACAGTTAAGCGATGTTCCATGCTGGCGACACGACGCTCGACTGGCGGATTGAATTAGGAGCCGTCGGTGCGTAAATTAGTCAGAAAGAGGGAGAGCGAGGAAGCTGTGAAAATTAGACGCCACTCTCGTTGCCCCTTTTAGAGTGTCTCCGCCGCAGTGCAGCGTCGCAATGCAGTGAAACGCCGTTTGTTCCTGTAGATGGCGCGCGGGAGTTACAAGTGTCGTGAGGAATGAAGGACCGCCCAAGCGTTCATTCATTCATTCATTCATTCATTCATTCATATTTAAAGACCATGACATTCTAACACATTGCACATAACAAGCGAAGTAAAGAAAAAAGAGAAGTAAGGGATGGGAGAGCAAAGACTCGTTTTGTGAAGTCAGCAAGGGTTTAGTCAACATATGGGCACACTCTGAAGATTATGACACCTCTCTCAGTGTTGAAAGGGTTTTTGGGTGTCCCGTGCCAACACCCTCGCCTTTAATTATGGGTAAGACGAAATCGCATGTTAGATCAACTCAACTATAATTTTCTTGCCGACTCTTCATTGCATGTAAAAAAAAAAAAAAGAATGATGGCTGCAAGAGGGGCCAGGAAAAGTTCCATGCAGAAGTTTGAGTAGCTATAGCTGCCAAATTGTTTTTTTTTTCAAAAAATATCTGCGTGCACCAGGTTGCCAGAATTATTACGTAGTTTTACAACAGCACTTTTTCTCATCGTAAGCGGCATAAAGCTTCATTCAATATTTATTAGAGGAAACTCTGGCGTTGCGATCGTACAGTCACCATCGGAATCATGGGTAGTACGTGGGTCCTTGCGGCTTCGAACGCGCTCGTGGCTTTTATTTTTATCGTTGGTTTGACTTTCGCTTCGGATAAAAGAATGGATCGTTGTGAACCTAGTGAGCTGATTTGAATTTATCAGCCTTAAACGGTCAATGTCGTCGAGCGTAACTGCTGAACGTTTGCTGAACTTCGTGAACTTTGTCTTGCGAGAAAGCAACTGCAGGTCTCACGGAGCCAAAACGCAGCCAAAGGAACGAAGCATGGGCAAATCTAATTCCCATGCTGACTGAAACGCCATGCGTTGTAGTTCCCATAAGCACCAACACCAGATTTCCATCTACAACATTATTATGAAACTCTATGGTAAGCGCAGTTAGAGCTCGGAATTACGCAAACTTCTTTGCGCTTACCGCAATACCTCACATGCTAAAATTCTTCACTGACATTGTTTGTCTGTAGAAGCAAGCGCTCATCTTTTGAAGAAGGCTGCAGATGGGCGCGGTTGACAAAATAACTACGTGTCTTCAGTCGTACGTTGGCGTGGCTGGCACAGTGCGCGAGCGTTAGAGTCCACGAACGAATGCCGCGAGGACGGGAAAATTACCGAGCTGTCAGGCGATCCCCTGTTATCACGGGCAGCAGTCGCAACGTAAGCAAAGGCGTAGTATCAAGCGGGGTTGCCGGCGATGCACTTAGAACAATGCGAAACTTGCTTTTGTTTTATTTTTGTTTGTTTTTTACGAGCCTATCTGGCAATGCTGTTTCCTCATCACTACAGCTGTGTGACAGCTTCGTCTTCACTGTTAATTAGAGGCTGTCCGCTAGGCTTACAGCATAACTAAAGAGATTGTTGCAGAAGCGTAGCCTCGCATAATGTGTCTTGAGGAGCGTTTACTTTCAAACTTCCTGCTAGAGACAAGCGAGCGGGAAAAATTACGAATAATTAATTGCAAACTATGAGCGCTGAAGTTAATGCATCTGTTAGCGAGTCAAATGCGTTTGAGGTAAGATATGTCGCATAACCTAAAGCATTTACACGCCTATGCATAAAATGTACGAGCACGTTAGCACAGCCAGTGAGCAGAAAGCGTGAACAAAAGGAGATGTACAGAGACAGGAGTAAAAAAAAAAAGAAAATTGAGTTAGTTCCACGGTCTGAACCCTACCACGGACGACGAAGCTCTAATAAAGAAGAAGAAGAAGAAGATGGTGATGATAAGTTTCAGTACAAAAAGTCATCATCATCATCATAATGATAATTTCTAGCATGATCATCATCAGCATTTCATTTTATTTATTTTGTTGTTAAACCCCCTCTGGATAACTGACACTGCACGCGTGAAGCCTGCTACTACTGCTGCTACTACCACCGTGACGGCGACGATGGCGTATGGGAAAAACCGTTTGCGCATACATTGATATCATCACGCATGCGCATGAATAGCACGTGAAAATAATAATTGTTGGGGTTTGACGTCCCAAAACCACGATATGATTATGAGGGACGCTGTAGTGGAGGGGCTCCGGAAATTTCGACCGTCTTGTATTCTTTGACATGCACCTAAATGGAAGCAAACTGGCTTCTAGTATTTCGCCTTCATCGAAATGTGAACGCCAAGGCCGGGATTCGATCCTGCGACCTTCGGGTCATCACTCGAGCACCACAACGATTAGACCACCAGGGGCGTAGCCAGGAATTTTGTTCGGGGGGGGGGGGGGGAGGAGGGGGGGAGGAGGGGGGAGGAGGGGGGCACCTCCTTGAAATGATCATTTTTCGCTTTGTATGCCATGGTGAAAAACAATTTCGAGGGGGGGGGGGGGGCACGGACCCAGTGTGCCAACCCCTGGCTACGCCACTGCAGACCACTGTGGCGGGAGAATAACACGTGAAAAATATTACCAGATGACAAATTCTCAACCGAGACGAGAACTCTAGAATACGTATTCCTACATTTTTGCACGTTATACTCGCAACGTTAAGTGCACTTTGGTATGCATCCTACGAAAGACGTCCAGGACGGTGCTCATCTCTAGAATAGGAAAAGGACGAAGCAATATGCAATGCTTAGATTTCCCGGGCGGCCAGTGACCTCCCCACTCTGACGACCTCATCAAGAGACACGCGCGACGTCTCCGCACGACAAGCACGTCGGCGTGTCGAGACAAGCACCGAGACGAAGTCGTAAGGCAATCCAATAACACAGCCACAGACGACGATGTCTGCGAACGTGCCACTCATGCGGAACAGGAACGCGGTGTATAAACTAGGCCTATTACGCAGACCCTCCTTACCTCCGTCATCTCTCATGCTTTCCTATGCACACTTTATGCGTAAAACATATACATATGCAAACGGCTCGATGTGTATATGTTGTTCAGGAGCACGTACTCTCTCAATTCTCGTTCGCAAACGAATACAAAGCGATGGAGGAGTATAGGATGGGTGTATCGCTTCTTTCCTGCGTTTTTTCTTTTTTTTCTTTTTTTGTTCCCTTGTTTTCTCCCTCGTTCGACAGGGAATACGAAACAGCGGACCCCGAGTTTCCCGCGCTTTTACCCGGAGGATTCCCGCGCTTTTTTTTTCTTCTTTGTTTTCCCTCCATAATCTAATTTAAAATGCCAGCTTTTTCTTTTTTTTCTTTTTTTTTTTTTTTTTATGAGAAGCGACGCGGCGTTGGAAAACTGCGAAGTCAGTGGGGGAGGGAGAAAAACGGGATGTAGGGAAACATCGGCGTTATTTTTATTTTTTTAGGGAGAAGGAAGGGAAGGGGAGTGGGCAAGATAAACGGGTTGGAGGAAAAGCTTTTATTTTGGAGAATGCTTTCCCCGCCGCTACGGAAGAGACAAAGGTTGGGAGCTGCGCGAGGCGGCTTCGGAGAGCTTGCCAGGAGGCTAAGAGCGTATGAGAGACCACGCGACTCGCCAGGTGCCGCAGTCACGCGCAGATTACCCGCACGAATAGTGACAGAAACACAAGATACGTTGAGGTACGGATGTCTACGCCCCTCCCCCCATTTCCTTAATTTTTTAATGTATACCTCCAGGAAGAGAACCTACGAGGTGCTCGCGTTAAGTAACGCTTTCACTTGGGCCAGTTGGTGCAATCTTGTAACTTGATTCATGGCTGCACTAAAACCACGGACAACAGATGAGACGTAGAGACGTCTCATCAAAGTTGGTGGTTTGCGTCAGTCGTGTGTACGTCTCATCTGTTGTCCATGTTTTTAGCGCAGCCATGAATCAAGTTACAAAAAAATGCTCGCATAAGCTGACTTCCGTAAGGTGAACCTCGCTTCTGAAAAATCATGCATACGCGCTTGTTTACAAGTATACGACAGCTTACGGTTAGGGTTAGGCCCCTTAACTACTGCGGCCTATGCGCGAAAAAATATGGCACTTGGTCACTGCTCTGCCGCATTGAGATGGCGTGACGGTGCACGCCGGAATAGCGTTCCTCGCGGTCACGCCACTGGTGGGCGCCTGCGCATTGTGTTCGAGTTTTTCGAACTTTTATCCAAGAGGCACGCAACTGAGAAGGCAAGCGTGAACATAAAACGCAGCCTAAGTGAGCGACGCTACGTAACCGTAAAGTGCGGTGTACAGTCATTCTATTTCTTTAAGCTTGTCCAGATCGGCTCACTGTTCACATACAGTGGGTATTGGATGTTCGCTGCCTGTGTCACTCTCAACTTATAAACCAAACCAGGCGGATCAGTATATTCTAGGTGTTTGTGTACTTGATTTCACTGGTAAATCGAACTTTTAACGCGATAGCGTTAAAGAGCTCGTTTCGCAGAAATTCCGGCGTCGGCGTCGTTGGTTGCGAGCGAAAAATCATCATCTTGTCCGTGACCGAAAAATCATCATCCTGTCCGTGACCGAAAAATTGAGAAAGATGCAAATAAAATAAATAATAAAAATTTTCGGGTCCGAGTGAGTATCGAACCCGGGTCGTCTGCGTGGCAAGCAGTTGTTCTACCACACAGTCATGCCTCTGCTTGGATATACTGTGAAAATAACTTCCTCTGCTTGGAAATGCAGTGAAAATAACTTCCATGCTTCGCAAACGCAAGCGTCCTTTATACAGGCGTCGCAATATAACATGTAATATCCCAGGAATATTGCATGGTACAAGCGTAAATTGCAATTGGGCGTCAGAATATGTGAATATCATAACGATTCTATAGTTTAAAGCCAGCCACCCATTACAAACGGCACACACCTTACTGCGCGTATTCCCTTAACACCACGTAGTGGGTGCATAGCAAGTTCGAAAACATTTCCCACATTTGCCGCGCATAATTTCTCCTGGCTTAAACCATACTACCCATTACATAGTATGCACTAAGTGATTGAAGTACGCAGTAGGGACGGGATATCGCTATCGCGTTCAACTCTTAAAGGCGAAGCTTAGGGGTCCCCTAATTTTTCAGAAGGAATAAAGTCAAACTTCATCATATAATCTAAAGAAACAGTGCTACCAACTGAATACTACACTCTAATAAAAGAAAAAAAAAGTATGTGTAACTCATTTCGGTGAGTGCAGGCTTGCCACGTATGGACGCGCTCTAGAGAGACACCTTAACACTCTTTTGGGTGTCACGACTCTCTGACGAGAGTATAAGAATCTACAAAGAGAGTTCAATGTCTCTTTAAAGAGAGCCATATACGTGGCAAGTCAGGACTCTAAAAAAAGAGTCAAAGGACTCTTTTTTTCAGAGTGTAAGGAAAATACTTAGCGCAGAAACGAGCACGGGACAAGAAGACTATGGGACGGGGGCCAACTTTTAACAAAGCTTTACTGCAGCTCATGCGCATATGCAGGACCAATATATGAAACTGCAAGCAAGATGGAAAAGTACAGGCCACAGTAAAGAGAACTGGGGACTCCTACGGTGCTTCTTTCTTTAGTATTCTGTAGGGAACGCTGCTTTTTCTTAAATGAAATTTGTAGAACAACCAACTCACCCAATCTGCCATTGCCCTGCAGTAAAGGTTTATCTGAATCAGTGCTTATTTTTACATGTCTAGGAAACGAATCAAGCGGCAACAAAGGCTTCCATAGAAAAAATTTAGTTCGCCCTAAAGCAGTGAACTAAACCTGAACTAATCCCTGCTTTACTGTGTGGAAGGTTGGTGACACTTAAATAAGATAAAATCAGTCTGGTTAGCAGGACGTGTTTTCCCATTGACGAGGAACTTCTATACGGAGACGAATAGCGGAATACAGGCTGCCTAACATGAAGTACAAGAAATTGCAGTCGTTTATGGTATACTTCGTCATCGCATGTGATTACCATCGTATTTGTATTTATCTTCGTCGCTTGTGGAGAGAATCTCTTATGAAACTTCAAGACGCAAGCCACCAAGAAACAGGCTAAATGGAAGAGCGTGCTTTACATTCGCCTGTTCTTTTTTGTGTGTGTATGTGTGTGCTTTGCGTCTTGTAATTTCAAGAAGCATGCACCAACTAGCCCAACAAGCTTTACCGAGACGTCTTTAGTTTGGTCTTGGTTCGTGCCTGGCACTCTCCCCCGCTTCCTTGGGTCTCAATAAAGCGCTGCCTAACTAGCGGGCCACCGAATCCACAAGCCTGTCTTTTCGTCCAAGTTACCTGTTATCCAGTTGGGACCACTAACGCAGCAAGTTGCAGGAGGTGTCTTTCGCACGTAGTATAGTTCGGATGTGGAGCGAAGATCGATGAAGCGGCCGGCGAGGGTATACGTGACAGCGGTCGACGTACAGGTACACTTACTAATGAGTGTCTATCGGGCTACGCGAGCACCGTGGGACTCATTTCCACTAGCATACAAACCCATCCCATCCCGCTCCCCACCCCCTCTACCAATCGGAGAGAGACGTTATTACCGAAGGTTAGGCCTAGCGCTAGGCCTAACCTGGTCTCGGATTCGGTCAGCCTTCAGCCAGTCTTCGGTTATATATATATATCTCTATATCCTTTGTTTCTCCCATCTCCACGTGTTTTCTCTCGTAACGACGCGTTCGCCGGAGCACGTAGCGACGCTGGTGGAGGCTGTGGCTCGGACGCATCAACGAGCCATCGGAATCGGTCACGGATGCTGCATTAGGGGAAGAGACAAAAAGGAAGAAACGAAGTAATGACTTCGGCGTGCAATTAGCGCGGTAGGTGGAACAGGTGCTTCCGCGGAACGGAGCTTCCGGGTTCACGGCGAAAAGAGAGGGAGAGAGGAAAAAGGTGCGGTAACGCTGACCAATCTGACTTCTGGAATGCATCATGTGTTTTGAAAAAAGTGGACTTAAATGATGTCAAGATAAAACGTCTATTCTAAACTGTCGCACACACGCTAAGACGACTAAAGGCGGTGTCAGCTCTTTTGTTTGCCTCTGAATTCTTGTTCAAGTGCGACTGAACGTAAAAACTTGGTGAGTCAAGTCTTCAATGACGACCTCCATGTCGTGGGTTCAATCCAGGCCCGTAGCCAGGAATTTTTTTTTTTTGGGGGGGGGGGGGGGGGGGCAGTTGTTGAAAGCCTTGAAAAACACCAATTTTTATTATTTTTTTGTCGGTAAAACACTCCCTTCAATACGAATTTCGGGGGGGGAAGGAGGCTAGCCCCCACCCCCTGGCTACGGGCCTGGTTCAATCCACACCGAAGTGAAAGCTCAGCTCAATAAATCTGGTTTGGTGTTCACTGAGGACAGGAAAAGTTCCAACTGTTAAATTGAAAGGGTCATATCATTAGCCCTTTGTGGTCCATTGTCGGGACCTGCCCGACAACGCAACACGGCTGCAGCAGCCCGTGGTTGGGCACTGCTGGACAAGTTCTACCGTGGTTGATTCACGCGCGCATTTTGTCAATAAATTATGCCTCAACTAATCCTTTGTTATTTGAGCTCTGAGTTGCTTAGTTTCGGATTAGAATGGACGAAAGGTTGGAAAAGGTTTCGGACCGCAAAGGGTTAAAGAAGGCCGCTGACCCATTCAGATATGAGAGAAAGAAAAAAATTTTCGTCACCAACGATTTCTGTAAATTCAGCCTCGGTTTCTTGTGCA